>PNEQ01131372.1:0-67078 GCA_003012365.1 Medauroidea extradentata
CTAAAAAAAACTCTACCTGAGAGACTGTGTGAGAACACTCTAGATTTCCACAATTCTAAATTCAAAGCAATGACTTCCCAATAGCTGAATACTCTTTAAAATTACAAACCAAAATAACTTTACCACTTATTTTGAGTATGGATGAGAAGAAAAAAACCAAAAAACAAAAGCCCGAAAATTTGCGTCGTGACAATATACAGATCATCTGCAAATGACAAACATATTACGATGGTTTTTGGTTGGTCGAATGTGTTATTCCAAACTGAATCACATTTACTGTTTCTTTCCGTTATATCATAATTTTGTCTAAGACCGTAGTGAATAAAAGTGCTGAGAGCCTTTCTCCTTGTCTGTCGCCTTTCTGTGTCTTGAATGATTCTATAGTTTTCCAATAAATTTTATTTTGGTTGTGGAGTCTGTAAGTGTATATTGTATGTGTGCCCTAGTTTTTCTATGTGTACCATATTCTTCTAGTAAGTCAATCAGTGACCGTTCCATGGTACAAAAAATATTAATTTTTGTAGCAATATGTGTAGGGAAAATACACATAGTTGGACAGTGTATATTTATTTCAGACATGAAGAGCATATTTTGGTACGGTAATTAATATTTAAACAACCTAATTTTTCAAATTTTTTCTTTAAGAAAGTTTTATTTTTCTTTAAGGGCGCCGTCTATCGCAATTTCCATTACCATGTTTTTAGTATTATATTTTTACCAGTTACTTTTATTCTTGTTTGAGACACAAAATATTACTAAATTTTACTCTTATAACATTTTTTCATCTCGCATAGTTTTTGCGTAATGGCTTCTTAAAGTCAAATTTTGCATGTTTCCGTTTTAAGGACTACACTAAAACCAACTAACATACCGAACTGAAAACATTCACTGTGCATAAATATGTCGCAGGCTACAATTTCACGTACATAAAAAAAAAGAATATTTTTTTTGTAATTAATTAAACATTTCTGATACAAAAAATATATTTCGTGGTTTAACATAGCTGAATTTGTAGCCTACAACATCATTGTCCGCTGTGAATTTTTTCAGCTTGGTAAGTGAGTTGGTTTTAGTGTCGTCTTTGAAAAGGAAACATGCAAATTTTATTCTAACAAGACATTACGCAAAAACTGTGTGAGATAAAAATTTTTGTAAGAGAAAAATTTAGTCAAATTTTGTGTCTAATACAAGGAAAAAAAACTGATATAAAAATAAAAACATGGTGGAAAATTGTGGTAGCCGCGCTAAGGACTCGATCACTAGTTTAGCAGTGGTTTCAAAAATATTTTTGTAACGCAAATTAATACATATATCAAAAAGTCCTTTGGCAGTTTTAACACTTGTATATCAACGTTTTATATGAACTTTTCTGTTGCAATACACCAAACTGATTTTTAGATTTTTGCCCCCGAAACAGTATACATTTTGTTGCAAAAATAAGCCAAAATAAAGCAAAATAATTTTTTTTCTCGCAAACGGTACATTAAAAAAAAAGGTCCGGCAAAATTGTGTATCGTATGACTGTGCACTGTCTCAAATTTTTTCAAAGCAGTTGGTTAACAAATATTTCAGTTATTTGCAACTGTTTGAAATAAACGGGAGATCATGGCCTTAAAAAAGTGAGATTTTTGGAACGCCCTGCATGACCGTTAAGACATTTACACATAATTATTTTGTTAGTCGTAACAAACTCTACCATTGCTGAAAAAATAGTTATATTACTGCGTTCCCATAACACGGGTGTACCAAAATTACTACCCTAATATTAAATGTCTACAACTTTGGATCGAATGTTTATACAGATAATATATTTCATGCAGAAATACGATACCTATAAATTGTTACTGAAATTCAATGCGGTTTTACGGCCATATATATACATATATTTATTTATTTATTATTTATTTATTTACTTATTTATATATTACTAAACTAAATCATATTCGTAAAGTTATTTTGTAAGAGATTTGCGCTAAATTTAAATTAACATTAACTTATGTACCATTCTGTACGTTTTTAATGCAACATGTTAAAGTCACATGGGGAGCGGTTTCATAAAACGTTAAAACTTAGTTGCGTCAACAAGTGAGCACTGCGATTTATCAACTGCATACATTAATATACGTCATTAAATGCTACGTGTAAGCAAATGTGATCATTTAACAAACAATAATCCCTGTTTATAAAATTATAAGATTCCATTGCGTAGATAATGAAAGGAAACTTCACCAACATCTAAATTTACAGTATATTTAATGATCAAATTAGTACTGTCTGTTTTATAACAATATATAATAGTACCACGCAGTTTTTAAGACGTAAAAAAATGTAACTACGTTTATCTTCCACGTGTAACGTGTATTTAAAAATGGATAAACTTTATGTATAACTATGAATTTGATCATATTTGTTTATGTTAGAACTGATAAATCCTCACTTTAATGAATTCTCAATAATAGTAAATTTCTAGTGATATTTCTATGCATCTATATATTTAGTTTTTTTTATGTGAATCTGACATGAATTCGATTTTTGTGCATATTTATTCCCCACATGAACTTGTTCTATCCTAAAATCGAAATAATATTACTGACAGTCTGTATGGAACGTCACTGACAATTTATCTGTTTTGAATAGTATATTTTGTACTAAATAAAAACAAAACATTGACAGGTAAGATAGTGAAATGTTATACCCTACACATCAAACGAAATGTATTAAGATATTCTGATGGTTTAGATAAAATGTCTTTCTGTTTAGATATTAGTGGCAACAATGCTTTGAACTTTGAAACTTTAATAGGATAAATGTATGTTTTCCTTATTTCTTTCCTTCAAGTAGTAATTAATACAGAATACGCAACTGGTGTTTAAAAGTATTTCTGCTAATTCTTATTTATATAGAACTACGACGGCAGAAACCGATGAGTACATTAAAAGTTATAAGTAATACCTATTATTTATCACATTGTTGTGTCCAATAACTAATTTCAACTTGCTTGCCCCTGGCACTAAGTATTCTACATCAATTAAGGGACTGTGCCACCCTGTGCAAATGATCGCGATGGCATAATGGTCGGACCATTCGCCTTCGCCTTCCACCGAGGAGATGTGGGTTCGATTTCCGGCGGGGTCGGTCCTCGCATTTTCACGTGTGGTAATCGTGCAGGACGATGCCGTTAGTCGACGGGTTTTCTCGGGGAGCTCCCATTTCCCCATCCTTTCATTTGGACGCCGCCCCATACTCACCTATCGCCAGTACTGAAAGCCTCTATGTTAAGCCATAAATAAAAATCTCACTCACTCACCCCACCAAGTTTTTTCAGCGAAATGAAAATAAAGTTTTAATGTTTTAAAAATGTCTGTTCACAAACACTTATACTGTTTTCAGTAACATACGTTATGTAAACGTATTTTGAAAACCATTTAATTAGTCACTCCTAAAACTAAACTCGTGTATAATAACAGATACGTACACAGAATTGATCTTCTTACAACTTAAAGGACAGAAGTTCGTAACGACTATAAATGTTTGCACATTGTTGATATCCTGGAAGTGAGTCAAATTTTAGTGGACGAATCAAAAAGCGAGTTTCTAAACTCAGGCCACTTGATGTTACTGAAATTTGGTTTCCTTTTCTGAAAATGGTTATGAATATTACAGCACGAGAGGTAATTTGCAAATTATGACACTGGGGGATTCCGGGACATGTTTGGATGGGATTAGGAAAAAATCAGTTCCTGAAAAAAATAATAATGATGTGTTATTTACGTAAACCTAAATTTATTTGACGATCATACTTATAGCCTACGACAAGTCAACCTGCTTCTGTTATATAAGCTTTATAGCAATACTGCACGATTTAGGTAAAGTCATACATGTTTAGCTGTATTTGTTGAACAAATGCTGTAGCGACAAACTCTGAGGAGCCGCGGTTACAGCAGTGGCTAGACCACTCGCCTCCCACCAAGGCTATCCGGAGTTGATTCCCGGCGGGGTCGGTGACCGCTTGTCGGAATAATGCCGGACGATGCCGCTGGTCAGCGTGTTTTCTCAGGGATGTCCTGTTTCCCCGCCCCTTCATTCCAGCAGTGCTCCATACTCACGTCATGTCATCCCTCACCAGCGCTTAAAACCTGGATGTTAAGAATTGACCGAAATCTTAAATCAGTCAGCTGATAAAATTTATTCACCCGTCAGCTTAGGCTATGTCACCGCGGTATGTAAGCAACTGAACTTCTAGACACTGCTTCAGGTATGACTATAATAATTCACACAGCAAAGAAGTATTCCATCACCTCGGTTCCAAGATCGGGTGAACACTGGCGCTGAATGTTTATATTACATCAAGAACACAGTTACTTTGACTGTTCCTAGATCTCAGTAAACCCGGCCAAAGATGTAAACTACCATACATGAGCAGGGTCTATTAGACGGAGTGCGTACAACAGCCGATTAGTACCAGTCATTGCACCAGGTGATACAATACTTGTTTTTATGTGTGCAAATATATCGCATGGACATGTTTCCCTATATGGACAGGGCAGCGTACCTCGGACGCAGACATACTACCGGGTGCCATAGGCATAGCTTAGCCCGAAAGATGGCATGGAATGATACCTAACACTAGGAAAGAGCCGGAATGAGAACGTGGGGAAAAAGGAGATCCCCGAGAATACTCGCCGCCCAGCGGCATCGTCCGGCACGATTCCCACGTGTTAAATTCCTGTGACCGACCCCGCCGGGAATCGAACCCGGAGCGCCTTGGTGTGAGGCGCGTGGTCTGACCACTCAGCCTTCAGATAAGACCATGAAAATCGTAAAAAAAAAAAAAAAAAAAAAAAATACTTCGCAAGTAATGTGTAAACGAGAAGCAGCAACTAGCAGAGTTTAAATACGTTAAGGCCACTAATATGCTGTTTTTTGTTTTTTCGAGTATAATTTTTTAAATCCAGAAAAGGAGCTGATATTTCAAAATCGTTGCATAGCAATTTTAGATATTGTTTGTTTTATTTAGCTATTTTTTTCAAAACATAAGTTTCTATAAATAGGGCCAATTATCAACTTAAATAAATTTTCTTAAAGTCAATTATTGGCCAAAATTATAAAAAATTACGTTTTGAAAAAAAAAATAGGCTGCACAGTACAAATAATTTCCAACTTTTCTATGTATCTGTTTTGCGATATATTCTCCCTTTCAGGATTTAAATAATTAAACTTACTTAATTAAATATCATAAATAGGCACCCGTAGCCTTAAGGGGCCTCCATAGATAGGCGTGTGTGTGTATGTGTGTGAGGCAGGAGCAGTAAGACAGCCGCTAACAGACGTATGTAATGTAGTATCGCCTCTCCGCGCAAGCTACTCAACTGGCGTACAGTGCTTTATTATTATCTTTTTTTTCGATAGGACTTTAAGGCCTCGCTCTTCAGTTTTGCAGTGGTTTCGAAAATATTATTTTTTAACGCAAATTAATACATAAATCAAAATTCATTCTGGCAGGTTTAACACTTATGTATCGTCGTTTGTTTCCATTCTTTTTTTTTTTTTTTTTTTTTTTTTGCAATACACCAAACTGATTTTTAGACTTTTGTCTCTGAAAAAGCACCTCTTTTGTTGTCAAAATAAGCCAAAATGAAGCGAAATAATTTTTTGACAGCAAACGGTACATTATTTTAAAAACCACTCCGGCAATATTGTGTATTGTATGACTGTACACAGTCTCAAATTTTTTCAAACCGTTTGGTTAAAAAATATTTGAGTTATTTGCAATTTTTTTAAATAAGTGAAAATTCATCGCCTTAAGCTGTGACCACAATATTTTATTTGTGGGTAGCATAGTTAAAAGTCTAGCGCTTGTTTCTATAGTTCGGTTTTTATAATCCGGTTAATATTTTTCCGTTAACGACAGTGTGGGAAACTTTTTTTTCTTTTGCAATTTTGAAGGGCCTGAAAAATTATGTTTAAAATTAACCAGCCGAATTTTTAAAACTAAAGCGACATAGTTTGAAGTGTGTGTTGTTTTCGTAAATATACAAATCTAGTTTGCTATAGATAGTAGTTTCGTCAAAAAAGGAATAGCCATAACTCGCGTCAACGCGTTTGAAGCGCAGGTAGGGACGCTCCTTGACAAATACGAATGGCTGGGAAACCCCGGTGACAATAACAGACATGTTGCCTGCTACGTGCTCACGCAACTCTGCACTCAAAGTTAACGTTGGTCTTTGCTTCTAGCTGCAGCCCTAACCTCAAACCTTCATGAAACTGCCTCGGGGTTCCCGCACTCACGAACACCCTTAAACCGAATCTGCACGCCCGGCCAACCATCGCCCATTTAACTTTGCTTGCTGGCAAGTTGCCTAACACCCAGGAGCTAATGATAAGTTCGAAAACTTCACTGCGCGTCGAAACCCGTCGTTTGAAGACTTTTAAATTAGCTTTCTTTTTTTTTTAACACTTTCTATCATGTAAGGGAGTGTTAAATAGGTATTCTTAATTAAATATTTGAAAAAAAAAGGTATTAATTACTATACCTGCGTGTGTGTGGCTATATATATATATATATATATATATATATATATATATATATATATATATATATATATATATATATATATATATACATATATTGAATGCTTACATACAATTGCAAATATCATTTCAATAAACTTACTATATTATTAAAGTCCGCGAATATTTAATAGAAGCGTAATAATTATTTGAACGTTCGAGCATAATGTGTAGTGAAATCAATAGATTGATATTATATTCAAACAGAGAACATTGCAGTTTTTAAAGCTTGGCCATAAATGCCTAGCTCAATTTTAAGGGTTGATAGCCGCCCTTAAAATCCAAGCTTATATTGCGTACTAACGATATCAAATACGACGTTCCCTATGAAGACTATCAAATTATTGCTTGAATTACACAAATTGCAGCCAGATACACGCAATATACACAACTGAATTATTTATTTTTCGTTCCAATGTCCCCAGCCCAGATATTTACTATAAATAATATTGCTGTGTTGGAAATTGTATATTTATAGCCTTGGCATGTAGAAGTTGGTACTATTGGTTTTGTAGATGTTTATGTCTCTGTTATGCTAGTGAATGTCGGTTGACCACCGCCTGTACGGGTATGATGTACTGGTGTTTGTTCTCAGCAAATAAAGCGAGCCTAAAGTTGGCAATTGACTCGTTGCTGAATATTTACTGCATCACTCTTTGCAAATATTCGCATCATTTTTCAGCCTTTATTATGTTCCAGACTCGGGTTTTATTTATTTTCCGGAAACTATTTCATGTAAGCAACGCAATTTCGACAAAACCTCAATCTGAAACTTACAGACTGTCCATGTTTCACTACCACCTAACTTCAGACAAATTGTTACACACTCCATTAATGTACCGGTGTCAAATTGGTTAGTTGCATTGACTTCCGCACCGAGATTGTTGGCAACCGAAAACTCGGTACTTTTTTTATTCCTGAAGTCATGCAGCTCACAGTTATGGCCTAGGCCCATAACCAGTTTTAAAAAATGCTCCGAATTAGTCTCGTGAAAACAACATACAAATCTGTAGACAATTACGATTTCAGTTTTTATTTTTTGTTTTACGATAAATTACCATCGTGTATATGTCAGCAACGAAACCAGAAGAAATTCACCCAAAAGTCAGTAAATTGGTTTTAGTTGGTGGAAGCTAAGAACAATAAATCATGCAGTGCCGATTTGATGTGTTCTGCAGAAGTCTTAATTTTTTTAATATATATTTTTTTAGGATGAATCTGTCTTGCTTTCTTGGGATCAATGTGTTCGGAAAAAATTAGTTGTGTTTGACAACAGAAATTACACAGAGTTTTGCTAACGAACCCACAAACATTTTCTTCTCTCATCAGTTGGAGCTAGGAAGGGGAGCGGAAGACTGGGATGTAGAGCGGTCAATACATTTCGGTTCCAGATGTGGCGATCCCGGTTTGGTATGCGAAAAATGTGCAAGACGTTTGTTGTCCGGTGGTTTTTCTGCGGGTATTTCTGTTCACCCTTCCATAGCATTCCTTCGCTGCTACAAAATTACTTATCACTCTCACCAACGAGGACACTGTAAGAAAACTTCCTAAAGAGTATGGGAAGTTTTTCATGCATACACAGTATAGCAAGCGTAGATATCGTACCTAAGCTTGTAAATTACATAATGATTTAGTAATTTTACTATATATGTATGATAACATTACAGTAAATTAATTACTTTTCCTAAAAAAAAGGGTATAAGAAAGTTATTGTTTATGACGGGAAAAATTGTTTACCATACCCACTTTCTTAACACTCCAATTCTATATATCGGTGTGGTAAATGTACAAAACAATTTTTACATTGTAGTTCTCGAGGGGGAGACAGGCGCTAGTTGAGCGCCTTCCTCATTGATGCGTTGAAGCATGTGACGAAAGAGTAACGGTCAGTCTTAAGAGCCCGCTGTAGAAAGCGGTTTATGAAGACCAATAGCACGCAAATTATATCTGCAACAGTGTGTTGTTAGTGAATGTGTCAAAAGCCAATAAGATTGAACTACAAACACCAGGATGAACTATTTTTCTTCTTTTTCTTTCAGGAGACTGAGTACCAATGCCCTTAAAATTACATTGTTGCTGTTTCCAAAATCATTTACTTCTGCAACGACTCACGATACACTAAATTTAAAAATGGCGTCTACAGATAACAGTTTTTTACTTTTCCTGGAAAGGAACTATTTTCCCAGACGAAGTTATTTAAGGACATGTGAATCTACACGGAAACATCGGTTTTACAGAAAACATCTTGACAGACACTCCTATTAATGCTGTTTACGTGAAAAAATTTAATGATTTTATATTTGAATGGTATAGTATTCGTTTTATAGACGTTACATGTGACCACATTTCGCCTTTGTCAAAATTTTTTAGCTCTCGTAGTCTTCCCAAATCAGCATGTCAAACTCGGAATTTGCAAGTAATGGGAACATGGGAATAACAAAACCAAGTGACTTACTCAAGTGAAATAAATTACATTGAAATAAGATATTCAGCATGTCAAAGTCGGAGTTATCTAGTTACGGGAACATAGGAATAACAAAAACCACGTGACTTACTCAAGTGAAATAAATTACATTGAAATAAGATATGCAGCATGTCAAAGTCGCAGTTATCTAGTTACAGGATCACAGGAATAACAAAAACCAAGTGACTTACTCAAGTGAAATAAATTACATTGAAATAAGATATGCAGCATGTCAAAGTCGGAGTTATCTAGTTACGGGAACATAGGAATAACAAAAACCACGTGACTTACTCAAGTGAAATAAATTACATTGAAATAAGATATGCAGCATGTCAAAGTCGGAGTTATCTAGTTACAGGAACATAGGAATAACAAAAACCCAGTGACTTACTCAAGTGAAAAAAATTACATTGAAATAAGATATGCAGCATGTCAAAGTCGGAGTTATCTAGTTACGGGAACATAGGAATAACAAAAACCACGTGACTTACTCAAGTGAAAAAAATTACATTGAAATAAGATATGCAGCATGTCAAAGTCGGAGTTATCTAGTTACGGGAACATAGGAATAACAAAAACCAAGTGACTTACTCAAGTGAAAAAATTACATTGAAATAAGATATGCAGCATGTCAAAGTCGCAGTTATCTAGTTACGGGAACATAGGAATAACAAAAACCAAGTGACTTACTCAAGTGAAATTAATTACACCTAAATAAGATATTATGGGACATATGCTAAAGGATTTAAAAACGCACAATGAAGTGCCTTTGTACTTATTTAAAAAACTTAAATCGATTTAAATTTTAAATTTAAAAATAATATAACACGTCATTATGGTGTATTTTTAAATATTTTAGCGTACTGTCCATTACATATAATTTCAGTGTAAATTATTTCACATCAGTAAGTCGTTTGGCTTTTGTTATTCCTATGATCGTGTAACCTTAAAATTCTGATCATGCCGCTATGGGAAAACTGTAAGAGCTAAAAACGATTTTACAAATCGGAAATGTAGTCACAAGTAACGTCTATAAAACGAACACAATGTCGTACAAATATAAAATTACTAATTTTGACCTCGTGAACAGCGTCAAGGTGGCCGCCTGTCACGAGATATGCGTGTCCGAGGCATTAATAAAACTGGAGTGAATGACAGATTTTGATCAGGGGTTAATTGTGCAGGTCTTTAGCACTGGTGAAGGGTAACATGAGATGAGTATGCAGAAGCACCAGAATAAAAGGGCGGGGGTAATGGGAGATTCTCAAGGGTAAACCCGCCGACCAACGGTATCGTCCGGCACGATTCCCACGTGTTAAAATCCGGGGACCGCCCCCGCCGGGAATCGAACGCGGATCGCCTTGGTAAGGTTATTTGGGGGGGGGGGATGAATTATCTGACCGTTCGGCCACTGTGGCTCCTAATGAAGTAGTCATGGTGTTTCAAACACTCGAATAGGGTATTTAAGTACTATGGACATGTAACTGTCGCGTCTTTATTTTACTGCAGGTTAGAATTCACAGGTATATATACACTTGACGTTATTGTCTTTGGGTCTTCGGACATTTGTGTGCCAGCATCACTGGGAAACGGGCATTCAACAGTTGACATTGCATCATTTTTTAAAGTAATTTATAGAGGCACGAGTATTACGCGTATTAATATGGTACCTGCCTAGACTTCTCAGTCCTATATACGCACTGGTCAGAGTCAAATATCCATTGGCTTCTCAACGTACAAGTGGATAGCATGTGTTAACCCCACGACTTAATATATTATTTACTACTGGCTTGCAATACCAGAAAGTTATGTCAAAACTGCTGTCTTCTAATCACGAAGTTACAGTTATATATAGGTTCTTGGCGTCCAACCTAACCTAGAATCAATACGCGAAATACTTGTGCCTTTAGTAATTTAGGTGCGCCACGCAAACTGTTGACCAGAAGCAGAAGTCAGATAATTATATAATACATTGCTGTCTAGTCTGCTGTCAGATAATACCGCGACATTTCAAAGTCTCTCGTAATCACCTATACGCGCAAGATTTTGAACTGGCACTTCGTCATTCACTGCAGGCACGCATCTTCAAGGTTATTGGTGAATGATGACCCTAACATTTTATGTCACAGTAACAAATGAAAAGAGAAAGAAGTGCCTATTTACACCCTGATAGAGTTAACGTCTAAAAGTGTACAGTGAACATGCCTGTCACCATATTTTCACCATTACGAATTGAAACATAGATACACCGTTAGGAAACTGAAACAACGATCACGAAACAAAAGCATTTTGAAAAGATATTCACAAGCAGACGAAACGAAGCAGTGTTGTCATGTAAACGACTTGTGCATTACAAATATTTATGCGTATTGTATTTGATCAGAAACCGTCACGGAGAACCTAACCCCGTTATATAAACCGTTTATAAGTATTTTAGATATAACGTTTGATGTTCATATGGGGATCAAATAATCTTCTCAGCCAATCGAATGTCTTAAACAGCCAGTAAACGCACTGCTTCCGTGGAAACTTTACTGTGTTTGCAGTTGCTCTATCATAGAGAGCGTCTTCTTAAAGATATAAAAAATAATGCGAATAATTATAAATTTCTGTTTTGTTCATGGTATTGATCGTAAGTTTTAATACGTCCATAATTTCAAAAATAAGTAGTGAGTATTACCATCGTGAAGCATTAAAAATAGTGTAAGTTTTTTAAAGAGCAAGTAAAGGTATTTTGATCAGTTCTTAACATCAAGGTCTTTATCTCTGGTGAGGGTTTAAATAATGTGAGGATTGAGCGGCGCCGGAATGAATGGTCGGGAGAGACGGGAGATACCCGAGAAAACCCGCCGACCAGCGGCATCGTCCGGCACGATTCCCACATGCAGGAATCGGACCCGAATCGCCTTGGTGGGAGGCGAGTTCTCTAACCACTAAGCCAACCATGGTACCTCATTTTAAATACCTTATGAGATCATACGTTTATGTGCGTGCATAAAGTCATACATTCATTCAAAAGTGCAAGCGATATACCCATAATATTTAGTCAAGTTACTGGGAATATATATTTTGTTTTATGTTTTAGTTGCACTTATTTTAAGTTATAAATATAATTTAAAAATATAACAACACGCATGTAACTGTAATAAAACGCGTTTTTTTTTGTCTGTTATTATGCTTCATTTTACAAACATAAATTGTGTTCTAAACTTCTGTGATTTATTCCGTTTATATAGGGAAGTAGTTTGCTTGCTCGGATGGCGTGCTGAAACGTGCAGTGTTGCTGTAAGTAAGGGTTTCGTCCCAAGGGAGGGTACAGAATCCTAAACGTTGGCCGCCCTGCCCTTCCTCACAGCTGTGCCTCTCCGTGACCACACGCGAGACGCTCGTTTGTTTTGCGTTTCTGCTGCGGTGGCCGCCTACATTCCGCCGCTTAATTTCCCGTTTACTCCGGATATATGTGTCCTTTCAACACCCCGCCGCTGTTAACCAGGCCACGCGCACAAACACGCCCACTTCGTAAGGTGTAATTACCAAAACCTGTGCTGCTCGTTCAAAAAAGGAATAACACCACAAAAACTAACATTCGTTAGTCGAATTGAAAAACAATCAACGTTTCACTGCTAGTAATATCTAAATTGGGGTGAAGAGGATTGCACTCACAAAAAAAAAGTTATAAAATACTGAATTAATGGCCCCGTCTACCGCATACTATAAAGCGTTGTAATATGCATGTAAATACTTTTCTTGATTAAACGTTTTCTTTTCGTAAGTTGGTATAATGGACGTAAGTAGAGTAATGTCCTAAAAAAAACAATTTACGAACATACTGTAACGGATTATAATTACGTAGTAGGCAGTGTAAGACACCAAGCTCATTAAATATACAGTTTCTTAGCAGTTCAACAAAGATAAAAACCGCGTTTTCCGAATGCCTTACTATGAAATATATTAACCGGATGTATGCTGGACTCAGATAAAATCGTGCACTGAACTTTGCACCAGTAAAATTATATGGTCACCGCTTAATGTCACATAGTAATAAGTGTGTCGACGTGAAATTTTGCACGCTTTGTATTTCAGCGCCTACCTTGCGTTGCCGTTGCGGCGTTTTGTTACAAAACTGCTATTTATTGTTGGTTTTCATTTAAATGGTAGCTCATAACTCATTATTAATTTGTAGGGTTTCGCTCAGATGGTAGCTACACTGTTGGTTTATTTAGATATTATTTATGGTTAAGGCTCGGTTTCAGTCGCCAAATTGAGTTTTATTATTTTTCTCTTTTTTGGAAATCTGAAAAGGAATGTGTTAAAAATGCGATTACCTCAATTTATATTTACATTTTGCTACAGTACAGACCTTGCGATTTAGCTGTTAACTAATCATTACGCCGCAATCTGTGGCATTTTTTTATATTCATAATTTGCCCGACAAATTGCGACCTAACTATACATTACCATCCCTAATTCTATGGTTGTATTGCAGCACAATGTTAATAAAATTCGCGGTGTAGTCGCCAATTTAACGTTTTTCTTCTCAGAATTCCAAAAAAGCGAAAAATAATAAAATTCAACATGGCGACTGAAACCGAGCCTCAAAAGACTAAGACAGTTATGGTTAAACGGGCATTTACTATACTACAATGGCAGGTACACCGAGTACAAAAGTAGGTTACAATGTGTTCTATTAATTTAGGAGGCGAGCGCAATATAACTGATTATAAAAATATTATATTAAGTTGAGGGTTGCTGCCACATAATTATATATGACGACCTTACCGGAAGCTGGATTAACGAGGAGACGGCATCAACGAACGAGCACGCCCACGCCGCGACTCGACCCAGGAGCCCCGGAGGAGAACTGGACTGTTGTTGATCGGATGAGTTCTGGCGGGCGACAGACCTAGTTTACTTGGTAACAGTGCCATATATCGGCGAGCTTGTCCTCATTATTGCGCCACTACGAGGGGGGTGAAGTGAGTTGCTGTCTTAAGTGGTTTCCCAACGCTGGCCTAGTTGTAGTTCGAGCCTCTCGCTGCACGACTTGCCAGGCAATATCATTACAGCTTGATTCGAGCTTTGGTAACACGTTGCACGCGCATTCGGGAAGTCCCGTGAACGATCCCCGTCTCCGGATATCCTCATTTCGGTTTTCTATGGTCTCCCGAAATCCCTCGAGCCGGATGTTGGGATGGTTCCTTAACGAAAGCCATGGACGACTCCTCTCCCAGCTTCTTTCGTTGTGCCAAGTTGTTTCGCATGATCTCTTATGACCTCGCCGTCGACCAGACGTTAAACACAACTAAGCTGTTTTCACAACAGAGGGTCATTACGCTCAGCGACGAGCGTCAGCCAATCAGAGCCCTGACGCCAGCGACGGGCGTCGACAACATTGCACGAGCGGCTAACATTGGATTTGATGCTCATAGCTGGCGATGGATACAAAGAAGAATAGTTGTTTACATTTTAACACCCGTGAAACTATTTTTCAGGTTAGAACCAAGTTAAAAATCAATATTATACTAATAAAATAATATTAAAAACAGGCATTTGTGTAAATTAATATAATCTATTGCGTAAGTTCGTGGAAAATAAAGTAATGTAATCGTTTTGCTTTATTTTTGGGTAGAAAATGTAAACTCTGTTTTCTGTATGATATTTATTTATTTAAATTGTTGCGAGGCACGTAATTCACTATACTGCTGTTTTGTAACATAAAGTGGTAATATCTCAACAGGTAAACATGCAAGACTAGTCAATTGCATTTCTCCATTACGAACATCACAAAACATGAATTCTTCGTATAACCATGTGTTACCCCATAATATTAACATAATCTCGTTTAAAATACATATATTCCTAGAACACACATGCGGGGTTTTATACATTTAAAATATTCCTGGAGCTCATTTTGTACTTAGGCCCTATACCGCCTGCAGACGTCGTAATATCCACATCTCCAGCCTCAACAACATCCACGGCTGCAGCATCCGCTTGATTTTCTTCATCCCAGTCGTCTTCCAACACGCCGAAATCGAAAGATTCTTCCCAATCAAAGTCGTTTGTTCGAGTCTGTTTAGATAGACCAGCTTCAGATTCCGGTTCCGCGGGACGTTTAGATGACGACGTCCCAGGTGAGGGATCGTCCCGTTGAGTAGCTTTTCACCGAGTTGTTCACTTTGCTTCCAATTACTCGTCAGTCCGAGGGTTTTATTACAGCACGACATTTATTAATCTTACGTATATCACTCCAGTCAGCTCTTGTTCACTATCCGTTGGGAGAAATTTTAGGCATATTAGGATATAATATACCTGTAATACTTTTACACCGTATTTCAATCCGAGACCTGTTGCACCAATAACTGAATGCCAACTACCAGTAGAACGACAATCGATATTTATGACCTAGTAGGTTCTATAATCAACACCGTTAATAACATTGCCAGAACCTAATTAATTATGACATGGGTATAACCAGCCTGCTCAGTGGCGAGGCATGAACTGATTCTCGGCGTCGTCGTCAGTCCTTTTATATCACTTAAGAATATAATTTCTTTATTTTCCCATTTACGTTTCTTAAAAGTACTTTCACAGTTACTAAGCTATTTCTCGAGGGAAAATATGGCAGCACAAGCTCGTGTCGCCAGCGGCCGGCGATATTTCATCGCTCTATTATCAAGTTGTAGCAGTAATTCGCTGTTGGCGGCAAGCGTCGGGCGTATCGCGCCGCTGTATTGTGAAAACAACTTTACATTTCATTGGTGCGCGTTTCAATGTCGACCTTATGGCTCAGTCGCTTTTTAAACAATAACGGGCAAAGCCACTGAAGGTGGCTGGCACCGTGTAGATAATGGCACTCCCCGGCTTCGTACAACCACTGAGTCCCATATCTCGACAAGAGGAGTCTTCGCCGGTGTCGAATTTCCACCTTAGGTGCGTGGCAACAGCGTAGCGATAAGAGCCAGTGTCCCACGCTTGACGAGAAGCATATCGCCTCTATTCGCAGCGCAGTAAACTGGCGTGCAAGGTTTTTCTTGTTGTCCTTTTCCTATGGACTTTAAATAAAATTTTATTTTCGAATAGTAAGAAAAGAGGACCGACGCATGCGTCTCGCATTGCACTTTACGAATTCAGGTCATATTTTCGGAGTTACAGCAGTCCAAAAAAAAAACATTTTTAGCCATTTTGAGAGGCCCTAAAATTATGTTTCTAACAAGCGTGCTGAATTTTTTAAAACATGCAAGCATATCTTCAAGTGTGTGGTCTTATCGTAGATAAACATAATATGAATAAATTAAGCGATTTTGTATAAAAAAAAGAAAACGCGTAACAAGCCGCAACGCCGTCCATGCTCCATTCGAGGACTCTTCTTAAAATAATCTCGAGTTCACTAGTCATCGATGTTAAATTGTCACTAAAAACTATATCTATACACTTCAATCAGTTTTCTCTTAGTATCGCAGTACCGAAAAAAGTCGTCTGGCTGCATTAAACCTAGTTTAGGTATGTTTCTAATTTTCCTGGGTGCCAATTATTTACGGTCGTCTTTTGTAAGCATTATTTTGGTAATGACGAGCAAATTAACAATTGCTTTGGTTGCAACAGCCAAAAAGGCTTGTAGAAAATTGGGACGACTTTTCGCCTGAAAGTAGAGCTTTGTAAGATAATATCATTGCAGAAATTTTTGGTAAACGGTTACGTTCACCATCTCAGTTGTAGTATTCTTTACGGCGTAATATTTTGTCTCCTACCTGACGTATCGATGCGAAAGATAATTCTATTACTTTTATACTAATTAAGCAACTTTCAATTACCATAAGGAAATAATTGGTGTTAAAAGCATACGATCCGAAGAAGCAAATACAAACACGGACAAAAAATTTTTTACGAAATTAACATTCTGCAATTATATCATTACGTGTTATTCCTACAACCTCTATGTACCCAGTGACGGAATACTTTAATTATGTTTAATTAACTTTCTGAAGTAAGTATTGAGGGCACAGTTAATAATGATTGTGCTCGAGGTAAATGAGTTATCACATCACGTACACTTATGCCATCCGAATACTCTCTCATAGTCAAGATTTATTTTACTACGACTATAAATACGGCCGGGACAATTGTTAAGAGTGGCAAGGACAGATTTAAGACAATTTTTCACTTAGGCAGCTACAGATTATACAGAGTAAGCTCAACCTGCAGCTTGGTTATTCTAACACTTGATGGCCGAGCTACTTACTAATCTGTCGAACAAAGACGTCCATCAATTGAAGTAAATATTGGCTGTTACGAACACTATAAAACGGACTGTTGTCTGATCCTGTCAAGAAATGTTACACTGACTCAGTTCTTTGAAAATTAACCTTAAAATGGCTACGCCTGCTTTACGAAAATATTAGGTATATTTCTCATACATATAAATATATATATATATCGAGGTCTGGCTCATGGACTAACAGAATGTTGACTGGAATTTAATGCAGTGTCACTTTGTTCAGGAAACTGAACGTGGCCGGCTTACTAGCCAAAAGTACCTTTGAACCTCGGATTGACACACACATGCATGATTCACAACCAGATATCTATAACCAGTGGCGGCTCGTGGGTTGTTGCCAGGTGGGGCTGCAGATAGTCGGAACTGTACACTCTTTGATGAACGCGCCGTAGACAACGACCATGAAATATTTTCCGGCTACTGGATCTTTTGTGACCACTCAGTAGTAAGGGGCACCTGCACATTAGCGTGTCAGTGGTTGTAGAGTCAACCAGCGCACAATCCTGTACAGCTCTTGGCAACTGCAGCCCTACCTGGCAACAACACACGAGCCGCTACTGTCTGTAACACAAGTTGTCGTTTTATATATTTTTGGAATCACCGTAGTCTTACAATAAAGTTATCTAAATAGGTTGAAGGAGCTGAGTGACAGAGAGGATTGAAAAATTAGAGAATGTAACCTAACATTTTAATTTCGATAGCTACTGGCAGTCGTGCACCATTCCCCACGATATGATAGAAGCCTAATTTATGTCAATGAGTGTGTCAAGTGTGACATGGCATAGTATACATTATATACTCTGTTTCATATAAGTTTGGATAAATTTGACAGCAACTTATGGACAGTAATTTTAAATATTTTCAGATTTGTTGCACAGTGCAAAACATTTTTTGCTCTAAAATTATCCTAAGATGTACATTTCAGAATTTTTACTTCAAAGTTTGTCTAGTGTAATACCACAAACCACAAAATATTACAAATTATTGCTCATAAGTTGCTGTCAAATTTATCCAAACTTATGTGAAATGGCGTATAACAAGTGTGCCGTGAGGTAAACAATGTTGGGAAACAATGTTATAATGCTTCCGCTGTTTTCAGGCCTCGGTCGTCCAAGATACGTCTAGCAATGCAGTCATCTTAAGGGAGAGTGTAAAATAATTTTCTTGTATTTTTCATTTTTTAACCAATAAAGTTTTTAAAGTTGTATTGTTGAAATATCATCTTCAACAAGACGTAGGATATATTATTGATAAACTGCTTGACATAAAAATAGTGATTAAATCTTTTCATTAATTTGCGATGCAGAAGTCCAACATAAGATAGACGTATCCACTTTTATGATGTCCAAAATTCATCACCAATATCTTCTATGCCTCAACATTGCACATTTACCAAAACATAGTTTAAAGCAGAAGTTACTGTAGAAAATCGATAAATAAAATTTAGCATCTAGCTTTCCAACTGAGTGTGTTGTTTCGACGGAACACAATGAGCGGTGTATTTGCGGCAACAGTAAACAGTGCACGGGCCGCTGTGTGTTTGGAAAACAAAATAACGAACCCAGGCTGTAGTTTTGTCAACAAGCTGCCCTTGTGTACAGAAAAATAACAAAAAGTGGAATCGATGATGCGAAGACTCAGCGGAAATTCTAGCCACACAGAAAAAAAAGTTTAGCAGCATCAACCGTCCTCCAAACATGCCTATAACAGTCGAATCAACCAAATAGTTGGTTGTCTATCAGGTTTAATTATTTGAACAGTAAGGTTAAGTGTAGTTAAATATGCAGTTTGTTACAGTAACAAATATTTTACGAGTAGTAAATAAAAACTATCAGGCAAAACCCAAAATTGGTGGATCAACTACACGCTTGCTTTGCCACATACAAACGTATAAAATGGCTCGCTTTGCTGCACTCAGCCGCTTTCTCTTTGCAGCAGATAATAATTGGCAACGAAGTGAAGCATTATTCAACCACGAAACATTGTACATGTGTAGTTTCTCTGGCCGATGAGGACTTCCAGCATGTAAACGACATATCCATCGTTTTCTGGACCTATGTCACATTTCCGAGGATGCACGGGAGTGGCTGCGAGAGTACAAACAACGGGCTGTTTAATTTCGATAACAATAGCGTATACCTTGGGGTAGTTTTCAATAAACTGGGCACATACAAGGATAATTCACTTGTATTAGGCTATTAGTAAAGGATGAGCTGTAATATGGGCAATGAACTCTGTCCTGTAGAACAAAAAGATCAGAATAACGAAGAAGTCGTTGTATAAGACTATATAGTCCATGCAGAGTGTAGATTTGTATGGTTCAGAAGCTTGGGATATAGCAATGATGTAAGAATGAACTGTTGCCCACTGAGATGGATTTCTTAAGGATAAGTTAAAGTTACACTAAGACATAAGGGGTAAAATTAACGTAATTCCAGAGAAGGTAAAATGGATAGGGATATTTATGACGACACACGACAGAAACAGCTGATGAGGTTTGGTCATGTGAAGAGAATGAACGAAGACAGGATACCGAATAGTTAGAGGGCACGATTTTTCGCGAAAATAATTCTGCAACAGTTTGTTTCAATGCTTTATGTGAAGATACGCAGCAATGCTTCATGGTCAGTGATTGGCTGTTTTTAACTGTCAGCGCCTAGGATTCCACCCGCAAATCACAGGTGTGTGGTGTCGCAGTAACCTCGTTCTTGTTGGCACAGTCAAATGAGCCACGTCTGTGCAATAACACATTTTGCCAATAACCATGAAGCAGAGCTTCATATGTGCACATAAGGCATTGAAACTAACTGTTGCAGAATTATTTTCACGAAAAATCGTGGGCTCTACGAATAGGATATTACGATGGAAATACCTACTTCCCAAGTGAAATAACGGGTCGCCCACGACACAACTGGCAACACAATGTGGATGAAAAGTTGGATGCGAGGAATTTGACCACTGAAGAAAGACAAGACAGAAGAAGATGGAGACTGGGGCGGAGAAACGGCGTCAGCTGAAGACAATCCACAAAACGAAGAGGAAGAAGAAAAGCGAGTAGAAAGGGATCTCGAGGGCAGGGCATCATAGACCAAGAGTCGACTTCTGACTGGTGGCCGTAGGTCTATGCCGAACCCCGAAGAATGTCATGAAATAAATTCCTACGTCGGAGTTAGTGATTGAGAGATTTTGGTCAGCACTTAACTTCGATGTCTTAATCGCTGGTGAAGGATGACATGATCCTACATTGAAAAAGCAACGAAATGAGGGAAGCGTGAATTCCCCAAGAAATTCCCCTGACGACGGCAACGTTCTTTAGGATCCTCACATGTAAAAATAAATCGTGGACTATCCTACCTGAAACCGAACCAGGATCGTTTTGGTTTGAGGCCACTGCGCCAACCACAATGTATTTTCTTGTATTCCAATCCAACTAACAGTTTTAAGAATCTAGGATAAACAATTTAATTTATCATAAAAATTCACCACGAGGGACAAAAGGAAATCCAAGTCACCAACTGTGATGAGGCAGTTGCTGCGGATTGCACTGCAGGAAATTTCTTGACAGTCTGTTGTTATATCTATTTAGAATTATTGAAAATCTTGTCTGCATTTCAGAGTCGCCGTATAGGGCGCTTCACACTGGCCCCATTCCAAGTCACGTTTGTGACAATTTTTGTTCTTCACTACAGCAATAAGTGTTCTTTTTTATGTTTACTCTTGGTTAATTGGTCTGTGAAATGTAGTCTCCAATGGACGACCTGAAGTACCCGCCCCCTGACGTCACCGCACGGGAAAAGTACTGTAGCAAACAAAGCTTGTTTAAAAACATGCAGATTTGTTAGTTGGTAATTGCCAAAGCAAAATGTTGCGCATTCATAGATTTGCTCGGAAGTGTAAAAAATATTAGTTTCAATGTCATGGTTAATATACGCAAATACATAAGATTAATGTTTACCTGAAAAAAAAAGGCAATTTCCAAACAAGTAATCAATTTTCTTGAAGTTCATCTCATCCAGGACATGTAAAGCCAAACAGCTAAATGAAGGTATGTTCGGCATCGGTATCTATGAAGATAGGAATTGTATCCCACATCTGACTAAGGCTCCGCCTCTTTTCAAGTCGTCCACTGTGTGTGTATGTGTGTGTACAGAACTATTCGGGACGGAGGGTGTCAATTTTGTGTAGTGCTAGATTATAACAAATTAACCATTTACTGTGTTTTATTGTGCCAATTTAGTAAATATAGCTTACAGATTACGTTAGTAATAGTGTGAGTATACGTCCGGTTTCTCTCTGAAGTACTTTACACAGGAGTCCTATAGTCTTATTCTTTCAGTTACTCATACATTACATTTGACAGCCAATTAGTATCGCCGAACAAAATTTTCTGAGAACTTCAGACCGGATCAATACTTGTTTGGATAAATAGTTACTTTATATTTATCGTGAAGTGAAAATATTTTACGTATTCTAAGGACTATAAGTTTTTCCTTTGCGTAGTATTACGCAATAAGTTGTCAATGAACTGAAGCGACACACGACAGTACGTCGCCCTACTTGGATATATGATATTTGACGACAGACGTCCGAATATCCTTCCTGCACACATTGTCTACGAACCAGACAGACCTGTGAGGATGTCTCGGAGTAATCGACACCGCGAAGGCGATCAGAAGAATCACAGGGTTATTTTTTGTTCGTATGGAAGTGGAAGGAAATCTGTGGGATGTGCTGACCATCAGCAAACACGCCGCCGACGGTCGGCACACTTGACACAATTCTTTGTCTCGTGTTGACCGTCCGGAAACGGACTGAGGGGCGCAAACACAGCGCTGGGTTTTTTTTTGTCCCCCTTCTCACTTCACCCTACTCTGCCGCAACGGGACGCTAAACACCGAACTCCATTACAGCTGGATCGCCCCTCCGGGCGGTCTGACGGACGGCAAGGCCCCAATCGCTGCGAGGGGATGAAGCCCCAACCCCTTCCCAGCGCTCGTCATTGTTTGCGTCCCATTTCCCCGAGAGCTTTCATTTATCGTCGGTTCTCTCCTCGCAGACCCGGGCAAAACCCACCCGTCTGATTGCTCCCGAATCCCAGCGCCACGGCTGTCTCCTAATCATTTATCACCATTAGTTCCCCGATACCACCGCGGGCTGGGTTATGTTCGCTCCCCGACCCCTGCGTTGTTTGATTCTTCTACCAATCCACCCCCACCCCTTCTCCTTCTTGCTCAGGACCTTTATTGTCGGTGACGTAGTGGGCGGCCACTGCTTTCAAGGAAGCCATTTAACACGCACAGCTAAATAACGCCGACATCTTAGTTCGCGTACAACTAAACTCCATATCTCGAATTGAAGCAAAGAACCACTGGTATGTTGCTGAATCATTCCTGCTAGTGTTCCAAATAAAGTAGGCTATGTGTTTTATTTATCATGCGTCCCTAGATTATTGTGTTAAATCCCTCACATACCTACCATATTTAGGAATTTTTTTTCTACGAAATTCGCAGTGAACCTGTAGAATATTTCCATATTACGTTATTTACATGGAAAGAGCTGATTCTTACATAACATTCGATTCTAAGTCAAACTATGAATTACCCCACTATTGTTTCTAAGTAATGTCGAAAACAATGACGCGCCATGACAGCCAGAAAAACTACTGTCGTCGTTTTAGTGAGAGAGTGTGAGATTTTGGTCAGCGCTTAACATCGAGGTCTTTAGCGCTGATAAGGGTGACATTATGTGAGAATGGAGCAGCGCCGGAATGAAGTGGCGGGGGAAACGGAAGATCCCCGAGAAAACCCGCCGACCAGCGGCACCGTCCGACACGATTCTCACATGTGAAAATCCAGGGACCGACCCCGCTGGGAATCAAACCCGGATCGCCTTGGTGGAGGCGAATGGTCTGACCATTCGGCCACCGCGACCACATTTGTCGTCTTAAACTCGAAGTTGAAAACACTAGTAATAGATTGGCAGGAAAGCTGCCAACCAAAAATTTTGATATGTCACTAAATAACTAAAGATCCCTAGCTAAAACAAAAGTCACTAAACACACATACAGTCAGTTTTCAGTCCTAATCTATATGAAGGGCATTCCTTTATTTCTTCTGGCCTATTGCTATCGTCTAAATATGCAAATTTATAGACCGAAACTGTGAGATAGCTCGTAATAATAAATAATAATTAAATTTGCGATACTTGTATCAGAATTTCAGTAAACATTTTATACAGTCGTTTCAATATAAAGATTTTAACTGAAATAAAATTAATTATGCCTAAAATTAACTCAATTCATGATCACACTTCTGTAACCATAGCCGTAAAATTTCAGGATGATAAATTAACGCTTGAACAAAGCGAAACTTCACACAGGTGAAGGGGGCAATAACAAAGTTGAACCAATTTTGGTATTGAACGTATGGAGAGATGAATCGAATACAAATTTTTCACTGAAGTAGTAGCTTTATTACACGCTGTTCGGAAGCTCATACGACGTATATCAGGAGACTTCATGTTAAAAGTGGGGACAAATATGAGTTTCTACTTACAGCATAGCGCAATTTGAAAAGGGATTTTACTGCCCTAAAAATTTCTGTTTTCACTAGTAACTCGCCTTCCATTAAGGTGATTCTAGTTCAATCAATGGCGCGGTTGGTCCCAGATTTTTCGTATTTCGAAAACGTGGTGCATGTTGCCGTTGGTCGGCGGATTTTCTCAGAGCATCCAGCTTCCTCCGTCCTTTCAATTCGTCGCTGCTTCATCCGTAGGGTTTCTCTTCATGTCATCCCTAATTCATTTCTGGTCAACCAGGTTGAAGGTTGGCGATAGACAGACACATCATCCCATAAACAGAATCGTGGTAGAAATGGCGTAAGGAAAATCCGAAAAAGTGGGCACTAAAAATTTAAACTTCGAAAAATATCACTTGCCGTTACTGCATATAATTAAACATAAACTATAGTTGTTTCACGGCTTGATTGGTTGGCAGCGAAATCACGGGACGTATCTCCGTGTATTTTCCTATTTAAATTCAACAGTACTGAAATCAAACCAACCGAAATCGACTAATTGTATTTTATACAAATATAAGCTATTTTTATCAAACTGTATCGACTCATACTAAGTGCACAACATTTTTATCTTAGACGCGC
The DNA here is from genome assembly GCA_003012365.1 of Medauroidea extradentata. Classification (NCBI taxonomy): domain Eukaryota; kingdom Metazoa; phylum Arthropoda; class Insecta; order Phasmatodea; family Phasmatidae; genus Medauroidea; species Medauroidea extradentata. The sequence continues at coordinate 24,470 of PNEQ01131372.1, forward strand.
AAATGTCACGTGACACTGTCAGAGAAGTTAGATGTTTCCCGACAGCAGCCTTTACGCTCGGGAAGATAAGAAAATAGAACCTAAGCAGGGCTTTTCTGAGTGCTCACTTTGTTCCGAATCTCCTATGGAAACGTGAGGTCCCCTGGGCCTAATCGCGATATATATTTGTTTATCGAAAATATCTACGAACATAGTAACGATCCTTGAACATTGATTAGTATTAGAGAGATGTAAAGCAAGAGGAAATAATCAGCGTTGAAATCTCCAGTCGACATACACAAACACAAGAGTGACCATCATCTAGTTACATACACATTTTCCTCCACCGTGTGAAATGACCAGCCGTTCCTCCACCGTGTGAAATGACCAGCCGATGCTGTCATCGAACACAGTAGGTTCAACTGAACAAAAAGGAACTCTCGATGCAAGTGGACAACACTTAAACCATTTCTTTAGAAACTCACGTAAATATTATAGAAGTGAGGGAACAATTCCAGGGATAAGGGTTGATATCGTAAAACGGGGTGATGATATGCGAAGTGGGGCGAGATTGTGACCACCTAATTTTATATCTTTGTCTACACATATTAAAAAATGCGTACTTACATAGACCTAGTCCTGAAGAATAAATCCAGACTGTCAAAACAGGATACAATAATAAAAACATGTATATGCTATTTTATGTATAATTTGGTTGTCACAATCTCAACCTGAGTTGGTATAATCTCAACCCATTTTATGGTACTTAATACACCGGGTGGTAAAAATATCGCCGTTAACTGTCGTACAACTGAAACGCAAGTGCAATTATTTGTAGAGAATGTGATTTACATTCTACTGAATAAATCGTTTACAACTAATGCGTGTGTACCTAAGAACACAAAGCCAAGACGTTATTCGTATGCACTATATACTTACTTTTGTGATGCGTTATTACGTATCTGACTTAAATCATGTGGCAGACTGCTATTATTGATATTGCAGTCCTACAACCGTCTCTAACGCCAATCACACATTGTTTTGTCTCGTAGGACTTGTATTTTAGTCGACTCTTCATCAGTTGTCGGTTATGCACTTACCAACATGCGTATGAAGTATTGCCAACATACCAGGCCTTTCCTCGTGTCCAACATCTTTGTGTGCGCTTATAAAGGAAACTGTTAAGTGCAGGCAACTTTGCAACAAGAGGAAAGTTTTTGTTGAGGGCGCGGTTCACCTGAGTTTTCAACGTCTTTATTTATTTTTATATTTGTACAAGATATTTTTTTCTAATTTAAGACATAAATTGTGGTTAAATCTTCCTCTCTGGAAACTTTTGTATTTCTCGTAATTTTTGCGTAACGAGTCGTAAACATCAAAATTTGCACTTTGCGGTTTTAAGTACGCCACTTAAACCAACTGACATACCAAACCGAGAAAATTCACAGTGCATAACAATGTTGTAGGCTATGATTTGACATATATAAAAACAAAAAAATTAAATATTTTGGTATTTAATAAAAATGCTGAATTTTGAAATGAAAATTAAAAAAAACATTAAAAATTTTTTTAAAAACGCAAAAAAATATACTTTTTCTTTATATATGTCAATTAATAGCCTACAACACTGTTATACACTACGAATTTTTTTCAGTTTGGTATGTCAGTTGGTTTTAGTGGCATACTTAAAAACGTAAAGTCCAAAATTTGACGTTTACGACACGTTACGCAAAAACTACGAGAGATACAAAAATTTCGTAAGAGGAAGATTTAATTACAATTTATGTATAAAATAAAAAAAATATCTGGTACAAATATAAAAATAAGAAAGACGTTGAAAACTGAGGTGAATCGCGCCCTTAAGGTAACCGTCTGTGTGGGCGTATTTTGAGTGTTCGATGCCAAGAAGTGCGGAAGCTGTAAGGACGACATAGCACTGGCATCTCGCCTCTCCCTAGCCTCTAGGCGTATGTCACTGAACTGGCGTACAGTCTTCTCTCCGACAACGTGCCTGTGTGATACATTCTGTCGTGACTCTATTATTTTAAGACGTATTATTGCGTTTAAAGTACACGCCTACACTTTTTGAAAGATTATGCGCAAGATTTACATACTTAAACGACAGTAAAAACTCATATTTTCTCCGTTGTCGGCTGTTAGGAAATGTATTTTAAGAGCAGTGGTAAACTTTAAATGGGTATACACACGAGCACTGTAAAAAAAATTCCTAAAATATTTATGAACTTATTATCCCAGTCGCAGTATGGGACAGTTACCATACTTCCGTCTTGTAAATATGCAAACTTTTACATTTGTTACAGTACAAGTGTGGTAACTTCAGTATACATTTGACTGTTTTATAAACAAGTTTAGGACTGCTACCATGGTTGTCTGGGAAACTATTCTACCATACCTACTTTCTTAGCGTTCATATTCGCACGTCTGGTAAATTTACAAACTATTTTTTAGAGTGTGTAAGGTTATTTAAGTGATATTTCTAGACAGACATCACTCACGTGCGATGAGCAGTGTTCCAGTAATCTTGTAACGACCGAAGCGTTGCACACTATTCGGAGTCCCGGGCAGGCGGCCATCGTAAATAAATCGTACTAGGTAGCAACAATATTTTTAATGTATACAGACGGTTAAACACTTTATTTCCCATTATTTACATCTTCATTACACCAAACAGTACTCAAAATATCGTGGATTTACTCTACATCATTTACCGTACGTTGCGAAAGTATGAATTATAAACAAGAGCTTTCATTTTTTTATATATATTTAAATTTGACTGTTAGTAGTTATACGTATCTGTCAAGATTTCTATCAGGACATACCTTGCGAAATATTTGCGGTAAGTTTCTGTAGCGCTGGTATTGTTACGTCACTACTTGGGTAAATACGTGCAGTTATACATAAAAGCGGGCTCTCATACAGATTGTTGAGTTTTCCGTTAATAAAGCATAACAATATTCTAACTGAAATAACTTTAAGAAATGTATCATAGCGCTTTTAATTTATAAAGGCTACTGGGCAACAATTTTATCACTACGTGATGACCCTGGAAATGTGAGAATATATTAATTATTTAAAAATAATATATGACTATCTTTGTCATCAATGTATATTTCAGTCATGAGTTTATCGCAAGGTAATGTATTTTACTACAGCGCGCAGTAACGATACATTTTATTGTGTGTTTCTAACCAACATTTCTTATGTTATCGCGTGAAAGTACATCACACATACATGCCACTGCCTATGTTGCAGCACGCCAGTTGATAAAATAAATTATACAAGCAAGCTACAAGAATGAAGGACAAACAACTGGTGAAATGGCGGGCTGGCAAGATACACGTAAAACTAATACGGAATGTCGACCTCTTATGCGAGGATTTCTCATGCAAGATAGATCTCAAACGAAATGAAGATAAAGATAATTTCCTACTTTTTCGGTGCAAGATCCCACAACTCGTAAGGAAGGAAGAATTCTGTCTGTCATTCTGCCTTGTCATGTGACCAACAGTATACTAGTCATATAAGTTATATGGGACAAAATCATAATTAAATGGCCGAATAGGAATTTTGCGAGTCATGAAAGTCATCTACGCGTTTCTTTTATTCACAGCAGTTATAGGGAAGCATATTCACGAAAATATGTAACAATTATGTCATTAGTGTGAGAATTTCATTGTAATCTAATTTAAAGTAATTTTGCTAACCTGATGGATGTAAAATGTCAAATACTGGCATTAGTTAGTATTCGTCAAGAAGAGAACTTGCTGTGATAAATTATTTCGAACACTGTTGTTCTGATGTTTTAGTATTAGTGTTTGAGTGAAATATCTCATGCAAAATGTAATTGTGTGTTTTGTAACTGTTGAAATACGAAGAGAAACCTTTTATGATATCTTGAACACACCACTGTGTCATCAGCATCATGCTATTCACTATGCCAGGCAATTGAGCGGTTAGACTCGGTAGTAAAATATTGCGTTCGCGTTCGAGTATGTCAGAGTTAGATTCTCGGTCAAGAAAACCTGATTTCGACTTGCCATGTTTTTCTCCGAAGTAAATCATATTCTCACTAAATGCCATGGCCAACTGCTTCTCCGTTTCCTGCCAGTTCGAGACATTGGTTCTGACTCTAAATAGCACGCTGTTGGCGAGAGGCTAAGAACTACTAAATCCGTGCTCTGACTGGGTTACGACCGAGAACGATAGTGGGTTTGCTCCTACGCCATGACTTCATTAGTTTATACACAATATGTTGTGGGAACAAAGGGATCACTGATATGATTCAGGATCCGAAGATTAACGATCGCGTTCGGGTGTGCTCGGGCCGGAAGTTTCTTTGTCACCGTATTTTTTTTCCTGCTTGCCGACAGTATTTTTGCTTTAGGTACATTGAGACCGCCACTATAATTTTTTTTAACATGGCGGTAATTGCCTTCCCGCTAGCCAGTTGTAATTATATTTTAGATATTTTATTATTTTACTGTCAGTTTTATTATTATTGTATATCAGTTGTATTATAGTTCAGAAATGGCGTCCCAATTTGTGCACCACCCGTCGCATTCCCATTTCTGTCACCCAGTCAACATGAAGGTTGGCTGTTTCGTGCAATGTTTCAGATTTTAGTGCAGTTTACCTACTCTAAAATGTTTGTACTCGTGCTTCTAATAATATACAGCCCTCTTATTTCACACAATGTTTTCTTTTATACCTTACTGATAGCCAAAAGTCGTAATGCGAACAACTTAAGATTCCGACATCAAAGATTTTATAATATTCTTTCTAGTTGGATAGCGCTGCCATACACACATTATATATATATATATATATATATATATATATATATATATATATATATGTGTGTGTGTGTGTGTGTGTGTTTGTGTATGTGTAGGTGTGTGTGTGCGAGAGAGTTAAAATGTTTTAAATCCATATTAAATCATGACCTAAACTGAATAAATAAAGTTATGATTATTAAGATAAATAACCTCCATAGAGATAAGGGGAGCAGTGGTAAAATGTTCCTCTGATTTAGGTTTCGCAGTGTTGTCGAAATTACTTCAGGTAACTGCTGGAAAGGTCCCTTAAATAGGTGGCAGACAGTACCTCACTTACCATTCGCCTCCGGTTCAACCAAATGTATGCAGGTGTCCAAAAGCTCATAAAACCCAATAAATATAATAACTATCGAGAAACACAAAGTAATAATAACTGGAAACACATATTTACAAAAGCGATTATACAGCACTACGTTCTCATCATTTTGAGAAGCAACTTCAGCTACGGCATGTGTTTCTAGGAGCCAACACGTATGAAAGTAGAGCACATGCACAAGATGCGCATGCATATATATTCCTTGCGTATGCATCTCTTCGTGTTATTCAAAGCAACTGCTTTTATATTTCCAACATGGCGGCCGGATACGCGTTGTTTTTGTTCCTCCTCAGTTGGCAGACTGTAATATCTGAAGCTCACAGTGTGCGGCGTCTATCCCTACAGTACTCGCAGACGTCACGTCCGGTACTAGGAAATGCAGGCCCTCCCTTATATTTCCTTTTTTATTTCTCGTCTTCGTCATGGCAGCACGTGTGACTTTAGTATTTATGGACTGTTTTCTTTTCCTCCACTCGTGACGTGTGCAAAAGATCCTTCTCCGAGTCCCATGCACTCTGCGGAAAACTCAGTTTTCGAAAGCTGAATTCAGTTTATTAATATTTAATACGTCATCTGTATGTATAAAATGAATGACAATGTTTGCAACGCATGCATTCCTGTAGTATTCATCGAATTGAGACTAAACTTTGGTGAGTTGTTTTGTGTCCGCCGACGACGTTTTCTGCAAAAATAATTGCTTGGGGGTTGGTTAAAAATCTGTAACAGAGGCAGAACGTGGTACCCGAAATTAGTGAAAATACTTTGGTGATGCAAATCATTAGAGATTTGTGCGTGAGCTCACGAAGGTGTCTGGAGATAAAAATTCGTGTTGGGGGGGGGGGGACAAAAAGATGTAAAGGGAGCAGAACGGTGTACTCAAAAATTTATGGGAATTGCAAAGAATTCTGGGACAGCCATTATTGCGCACATTTATGATGAAGACATATATTGGAGATACGTTTAGCAGTTCTCGAATAAATGTCTATATGCCGAAGTTCTTCAGAAAGCTCGACGATTTGAGTCGGCGGCTATCTTAATCTGACTTCTACATAGTTGAATACGCAAGTGGATGAAGGTGTTATGTTACATTAAAAAATAATCCAGCTTGCCCCATGGATGAAGGAGTTATGTGCCTATTTTAAATATAGCACTTTCATAATTCACAAAAAAGAAACATGTATCTAGAGCAGTGGATGAAGGGTTTATCTTATATTATTGGGTACAGCTGGAATAAACTTTAATGTCACTTTACTCAGAACTTTTGACTTTGTAACATAGCACCTGCATCCACTTACGTCTTCAATTGTTCCTGACTATTGGATTTCAAGCCGGAGGCTGGTTTGTACCTCAGGGGAATACTAAACTAGGCGATGATGAAACTGCGGCGGTTTGACTTGCCTTCTGTATGATGAGGATTGAAGGGACAACACAATACCCAGTCCTGAACCCGGGGAAAAAACTAAATATTGACCTCCTCGGCCGGGAATCTAACCCAGGACTCTTTGCATACCAGCCATTAGCTTTACATACTGAATCAAGCGGTCAGACTAGTTATTCCTATAGTTAATTTATAAATACGAGGGTTATTTATACTCCAACCTCCGATCGGCTGTAATAAAAAAACGGGAATGAATTAGGAAATTATTTTAATGTCAAAAGAAACGTACATCATTACACTACTTTTCCACATAATCACCGTGCAGATTGAGGGATTTGTCGTACCGATGCACCAGATTGCCGATACCCTCCTTACAGTCCAGACTTGGCACCGAAGTGACTTTCACCTTTTCCCCATGTTGAAAAAGTGGCTCGGAGGACAACGCTTCAACACTCATGATGAACTGCAGGACACTGTTAAAACGTGGCTGAATAGGCAGGAGGCATCATTCATTCTTTGTAGAGGGTATCGGCAAGCTGGTGCGTCGGTACGACAAATCCCTCAATCTGCACGGTGATTATGTAGAAAAATAATCTAAGGATTTGCGTTTCTTTTGACATTAAAATAATTTCCTAATTCATTCCCGTTTTTTTATTACAACCGATCGATGGTTGAAAAAATTTACCCTCGTAAATATGTTGATTTTAACTTAAATTCTTTACTTAACAGACAATTTAAATAAATTCCACCTAAGTAATTGCGATTCAGCAACTTTATTAATTAAATTTTTATTTTTTTGGTTGCTTAATAAAAACGTAAATTTTATGTTCAAATAAATGTTTAATGATTCGTAACTAAACGTCTTCTATTATTATCTGCCTTAAAATGTTTGAAATGTATATAATTTTTCTCTTCTTTCATAACATGTAAGGTACTTTATCCAACTCACCACTGGTAATTAGAGCAGTAGGGTCGAGTGATTGAAGATATTTTAGTCAGCACTTAGCATCTAGGTCTTAAGCGCTGGTGAGGGGTGACACGATGCGAGTATGGAGTGTTGCTGGAATGAAGGGGTGAGGGAAACGGGATATTCACGAGAAGACCCGCCAAGCAGCGGTACCGTCTGGTAAGATTCCTAAATGCGAAAGTCCGTGGACTGACCCTGTTAGGAAACCCGGACCGCCTTGCTGGGAGGCAATGTTCTAGCCACTTGGCCACCGGGGCCCATTCTCATCCACAGTAGGGTCGAAAATCATTAGCAAGATACACGTCTTATCTATCATAAACTACAAATATGCAAACTCGCTCAGAACCCAAGCGACCAGCTATCCAGCGTGAAAGGTCCTTGAAGCTAAATAAATTGACATATAGGTGGTTTGGGATAAAGTGAGCACTCAAAAAAATCCTGTTAAATTTATTTTTCCAACCAATTAGTTTCCTTCCGCGCGCAACGGCTAACGACAGGAAATGTTTACCCAGTCTGGACTCGTCATTTGATGTTTGCGCGTGCAAGATAAACAGTGAAGTTGGCTGAAATCTGTATGAGAATTTTAAATGTTTGTTGCAATGGGAGTTTACAATTGGAATTTATTGGTTTGTAGACATACGCCATTGCTCACGTTTTGTTGACCAAACATGTATTGAAAAACAAAATGACAAAATACAAATAAAATACACAAGGGACACAGAAAACGTAAGCAAAACGATCCCAGAGGAACTTCGTCAGTTGATATATATATATATATATATATATATATATATATATATATATATATATATATATATATATATATATATATACTTGCAGTCCCCCGCGGCTTTGCTCGCGAGTATTATTCGTAACTGATAACATTTACTTAATTAAAAAACCTCTTTGTATACAAGATTGGTACTTCAGTCATCAAGTGTTAGAATGTCCACGCGGCTAGTTGAACTAATTCTGCAGATGGATAAGTAGCTATAGCTGTCCACGCGAAAAGCAGTCTTAAGTTTCTCCCTGCCACTAACAGCGACTTAGCCTGGGCCTTATTTATAGCCCTGCCTATTTGAGGTTGTGGGGTAATTACATACATCTAAGGTACGAGGTTAATCGAATGAGAAACATCTGTTTACCCTGTGCACAACCATTGGTGACGGTGCCCTCGATTATATATTTTCTAATATTTACTTTAACTTTATTGACATTACAAAGTTTCAGAGAGTAAACGTTTCGCGGAAACGTGTTTGGTGCCCCAAACCTGAGATAGTGAGATGATATATCGTCGGTTTGCTGCCAAAAGTGACAAAGTCAAAAAGAGATCAAATTATAAAAATGTTAGGAATATGTATGTGTTGTTCACGAACAATTGCCCAAGTTTAATGTCTATTCGTCGTTTCGTACTGTTGTGTCACAGTATAGTAACATACCAAATATTTGTTAATATCTACAATTTAATACTGTTTTTAAACGAAATAGCATTTATGACTTAATCACTTTTCGCAGTTTACCGACGATATGTCAGCTGATATTGTAGAGGAACCTAAGTGGAGAGCGAACTGCAATTTCACCCCTTTTAAAGACTACATATAAATTGCACTAATTCTATCTGCCTTGTAGTTTTTGTGTATCAGAATTGAACGTTCGCACGCAGCTTTTAACGGAATTCGAGCCCAGAACCTCCCGGAATTTAGACCTGAGTAACAAACAACTGCGTAACGTAACGTCGAAATAATTCATGAAAATAGAATTTATTAAAAAATAAATAAATAAAATATCTGTGTCCTGGACTCATAGAGGTTGTAAAACACCACGTCTCGATAGGTTACTGTTGAGTGAATCTCCTGTATACGTTGTTTCTCGCTGCTCGTTCATGCTTTTCGGATCGTCTGCCTTGAAAATTGACCAACTTAGTTTTATTCTTAATAATCACGTTTCTCATAAAGAAAAAAATATATACGTATTTTTTTTAAATATTTACATAAGCATCACTCTGACGCCAACAACGCCTCAATATCGATACTGGTTAGATAGATAACGTGGGTCGATGGAAAACAAATTTTGTACTTTTTCACCCTTTTGGGTGTCGAATTTCGAAATATTTTAAACTTACATCTTAGACATTTGTATAAGTATCCAACTGAAGTGTAAATCACACATTAGCCCGTTCAGTCGAATCAATAACGATCATTCACTAAAAAAAAACACATATCACCCCTGCATAGATTTGAGAAATCGAATTTCAAAAAATTTGAAAACCATTTTGCGATAATTTCTGTAATCATCATTCTGAAACAAAATTTAATAGTTTATCTCGACGGGTTCGACAGATATCGAGGATTTATCTAAAATACGTTCAAGGTCTTTTCACCACTTAAGAGATTTAATTTCAAAAATCCCTTGAATCACGTTTTAGAATACTTTATTGGTATCTCGTGGACGTAAAAACACAACATTAGCTTGCTGGTTTCAAGATATATCGACGATTAATTGAAAACGCTTTTCACAACTTTTCACCCCTTTTCACGTCCTTAGGTGGCGAATTTCGGAAATTCCTGAAATTACTTTTTAGATATTTGAGTGAGCATCAATCCTAAACAAAAATCACGTCGCTATATAAATAACTATGGGGATCGATATATATCGAATGTGAGTCGAAAACTCACATTACCCCTTTTTTTAACCACTTTAGGGCCGTATTCAGAAAATATATTTTAAATGGTATTTTGGATATTTACAAAAGCACCAATTTAGAGCAAAGAGCACTTCGATATCTCGATTGATTCGATAGATATGGAAGGATAATCTAAAACACATTTCACGTATTTTCACCCCTTAAAATAAGGAATTTCGAAACATCTTTGAGTCCTGTCATAGACATTTGTAAAGGTAACCAATAAAAGTTAAAATTACGACGATAGCTATTTGTGTTTCAAAGACATAAACGATTCATTAAATACACATTTTGCCCATTTTTACTGCCTGGGGGTTGAATTTCAAAAAAAAAAAAAAAAAAAAAAAAAAAACTACTTTTTGGGTAATTACGTAGGCAATATTTTGAAGTGAATATCAAATCTCTACCCCGAATGGTTCGATAGATATCGATAGTTGATTGGAAACACATTTAAGGTCTTTTCAGCCCCTTAAATATTGAACTTCGAAAAATCCTTAAATTGGCCAATATTCATTTTTACGAGTGTCCTATTAAAGTAAAAATCACGATGATTGGCCGTCGGGTTCGAGCTCTATCAACGTTTCTTCGGAAACACATTTCACCCCTTTTCACCCCCTTTGAGGTCGAATTTCGAAAAATCCCTTCTTAGTGCTCGCCTACGACCTGAAGGGAACCCCAAAAAATTTCACGATTCTAGGTCCAGTGGTTTGGGCTGCAGTTTGATATGTCAGTCAGTCAGTCAATCAGTCAGCTTTCATATATATATATATATATATATATATATATATATATATACATACATACAGAATTCTTGCTGAAATATAAAAATAAAAAACTGACTAAGTTCCTCTGGGATTGTTTTGCCTGGAATCTATATAGCTTAAAAAAATTAAGTTTAATGATTATATTAAACACAAATACGTCGATTTCAATTTATTTTATTTCAGTGTTATTGTATTTTAATAGAAAAATACACAGAACTATATTCAAAAATTCGCTGCCGACCATATAAGGAGAAAGGTAACTGTAGTTAATTCTGTATTATATGCTGTAACGGTTAGTGATTTTATTCAAAGGTTAAATATTTAGCGTTCACTTTATTCCGAACGACCTAAAACTAGCGCATCTGGAAAGGAGCGGATTTCAGGGTGGCTGGGTCATGATACTGGATTTTCTAGTGGTCATAAGTCTGCTGAGATAGAGGATAGACTAGATAAGTACGGGCAAGTACCTTAGGCTAAGTCCTCTTTGGTAGGTTTGAGTCAAGTTCTAAACTTACATTTATACAACTATTTTTTTCTTGTTGAAAAAGTACAATACTGGTAATGAATTGAATGATAGCTTCAGTGATATTTTTAACTATCAAGTATTTTAATCAGGCCTTGTAAAATATTAACTTAGTTTGTATATTACGACACATACTCCTGAGAAATTATGTTTGTTCTTAATTCTTTAGTAATTTTAATACTAATTATATGTTAATATATTGATTGTTCATTATTTGTCTATTGTTTATTGTTATATATTATTTACACACACCTCTAACTTAAGTCAGGGCTACCATTAAATCATTGCCTCGGTAAATAATACCGAAAGAAAAGAAGAAAATTATATTTACTCTGGAGATTAGTTTATTTAGCGAGCATGTAGAGTCCTATAACTGTTGGAACATGTATTGTACGTAGTTTTTAGTTTGCATGCAGGAAGTGTAAATCACTTATGCATGTTGACATGAATAAAAGTTATAGTTGTGTAATAAATTTTGAAACAAAAGCGTACGAGAGTTCCGAATACACGTGTTCGAGAAAGAGAGATATATTAGGAGAGAGAAAGCACTGCTACAGAAAATATCGCACATCTACACACCTAGTGACAAGAGGTAAAACCTGCCTAGCGAAACACAAGATTATTCATTGTTGAAGTTGCCGAAAAATCGTTTTGGCCAATAGTTACGCAAGCACGTCTACGAATTGGTACGTCCACCATATGACTATTCAAAATCATCTGATTCCGTATGTAAATGTTTCACAAAAAACATTAATCTGAAGTAAATTTGAATGCATTGCTCTACATACGCTCTTAAGCCCCAAAATTTATATTTTTACAAATCCCGTTTCCGCTCGAATTGATTTTCTTTGCCCATTCCCACGGTGATTAACTGACCTTTATATGTACGTCACGTATTTATTTTCTATATGGAGTATTTGTGTATTGTCCGGAAGCAACAAAAAATACGCAGAGATTAAATTAATGAATTTAATTAAAGCAAAATAATGCAGAACTGAAACAACGATTAAAACAGAGTACTCACACAAACAATCCAAGTTCACGGACGAATGAATAAAAGGTAATTTCTCTCTCTCTCTCTCTCTCTCTCTCTCGCAATTTGCCTCTCTGCACTATTTGTTTCATATTATATACATATACATACACACAACGCACACATCGTCCCTTTGTGGGTGCGCATATATTCTGTAATAACTTTGTTGCGAATCAGAACTACTTGAAACAGTGCCGTTTACAGACAGAAATGAAACAGTTCCTAAATAATCTAATTTAAATGCCGTATTAGACATTTTGTTAGGATATTGGTAATAATATTGTTTCATGCGCTAACGTAACTGTTACGAATTTCAATGGATCGCACATGCCATAACATACATTTATTCAAATATACGCTGCTTTCTGGATTCTTGCACCGGCCTAAGATGATCTGGGAGCTGGGATTTTTTTTTTAAAGCACATTCAAATATACGCTGCTTTCTGGACTCTTGCACCGGCCTAAGATGATCTGGGAGCTGGGATTTTTTTTTAAAAGCACATCGCTTCATTTCAGAAAGGAATGTGCATTCCCGCGAAAACAAGCAGAAGTGGAAAAGAGGGCATACCGAGGGAAATATTTTCCTTGTCCTTGTATTCAGCCAACAGGCGCAGTTGAAATTCTACATTCCATGACCGGAGTTATGAATATTAAGATCTGAGATGGGAATATCACAGATGTAGAAGTACATTCCATGACCCACTTTTTTCTTCAAAATCTACGCTCTATCCCTTTAATAACCCATGTAAATTTTTATGTTCTGCTTTTTCAGTTGTAATTTTCTTAATGCCAAGAAAACTGACATTTTTATTACATATTCCAGTAAATTTTTTGCAATACAACTTTATCCCACATTTCAAAACCTTGTACATGTAAAGGTTTTTACGTATTTGACATGAGTAAAAATCTTAAAAATCTCGCGTACAGCTGCACAGAAAATATTTGTTACTGACATAGCCATTCTCCACTTGCTTTATAATAAAGCACGCTATTATTTTTTCCCAGAATTCTTCTGTGTTTCATATTTGAGCTACTATATTGACCATAGTTTTTCATATCACTGCAGTTATAATTTCTATAACCAAATGAAACCAAATAAAAGCAAACAAGAAAAGTAAGATACCAGAAGATAACATGAATCACAATGTATTGTTTGAAATGTAATACAGTTGAAACCTGAAACCTGACTACAGATAATTCCATTTAAAAAGGCTTTTGAAATAAATTAATTTTATTATTTTACCTATATTGGTAATAAAAACATAAATGATGTTACACATAAAAATTAATTAGCACAGTGCAATCAAGCGTCGAAGAAGGTAAGATTATGAAGTTCATAATAAAAAATGTTATTAAAAAGCGAACATTTTAGCATAATAATTATGTTTTATCCCAAGCAAAACAAATAGCCAAACTCAGGATTTAATAAAAAGATACTTAATAAAAGACGTAAGCATGTGCACGTTATTTTACTTACAAACATGTGTAATTAAGTAATAAATCGTTATAACGTATATTTTATTTGTTGTAATACACCAATTCTCTTCCAGTTTGGAACCAAGTCACTTACCGAAGGGACGTCCTTTATAAATGATAAACTACTTCACTCGTAGAAGAAAACTTTATGAAAGATCAGTTTTCATTGACATAAAACTGTACGCTTCTCGCAAGATAATTTCACAAATAATTTGCCAATACAATCGGACATATTTGTAAGAAATATGAGAACATAAAATTTCTGGTTAGCTTCAAAATGAGTTACAAGTGACGTTGAAACATGCTGAAAAATAAACTTGTATTTATCTATGTTTTCTGACAGGAAGTAAAACAATTGAAAATCAACAAGCAGTTTAATAGTGTTAAGAGTAACAATTGCAATGCGTTATACAATTTTTTTAATTTATGACAGTGTCTTTTATCAATCATAGCTACGCAAAAATGTATTGTTTTCACAAATGCAAACAGTTTTTGCCAGTCAGAATAGAGAGAGTGAGAAAATATTAAAATAACAATAAAAGTTGGTAAGTGTCTAATTCGCTGAACGACATCGAACACATTAGAGTAATAATGCGTTATGGTAGCAGATAAAATTAAAAACTTTGAAATTTTCTTGCTTGAACATAAACTTATCTTCTGAAAAAATGTTATTCCTGTTTTTTTCTATGTATCATAACCACATGTGGCTGAATTTTTAACTGAATGGTGACTCCTTTATACATTTTTGCTTGCTGAATACCTGATGAATATACTGAAGGCTCGCTACCACCATTATGTCCCTGTGTTTACTTTAATGAACTCTATTTTTGCATAATGAATGAGTATAGTTTTGTCAATGTTCTCAATATAGTAACTATTGCATTTTAATTTTTCATATGTTCGTATAAGTAGCCACACTATCGCGAACTTGACAGCCATTATGAATTTTTAATACGGCGAATTTCCTGACGTTTGTTTGTTTCACTACAGTGCTTGTATCAATTTCACCGCCCCCACTACACCCTTCCCATGCGTTTTCGGTCTCACCATTTCCAATTTTATGTTTTGAGGATCCACACTTGGAAATTAACGACGTGTAACAGCCCGCTCCAAATTGCTTGCTTCAAATTGATGTATTCATTGACGTTCGCTTCCCAGCGTTCGGCAGGTCGTTACCAGTTGCCATTAATTTAACGCCGTTTGATTTCCGTTTCCCTCGCCACGCACGTGCGAACAATGTGTTTGGTGACCGCTGCAAGCGTTCGACGTGTCGGGGTTGAGCTGACGAGACGGCAAGGCACGTGATGCGTCGATGTGCTGCCAACCGCACACGTCGTGTCGAACGCACATGGGCGTTAAGTTCGAGTGAAATCACTCATAATGTAGTGTCAGTTACTGTTGTACCCACGGAGCTCAGTGCTAGATGTCAGTTGTTCCGAGCATGTGTGCCATTGTTTTTAACTCAACGTTGTGGGAAAACTTTAATTAACTCTCATAATGAATTACTTGCATTAATTGAAATTCCCAATAACGTGCCAGAGCAAAATGGACCGCTAGTATTTCTAAACGAATATATAATTCGTAGGAAATACAAAAGGCTCAGTAGTATTTAAATTTTAACTGACATTTTGGAAACAAACTTGGTTGAATAAAACAAACTATTTTATTTTCTGGTTAATACAAACAGTAAATGAAACTGTAAGACAAATTATATTTTCTTTCCTTCAATGCAAACACATCCATGAGTAAAAAACACACGGTTGTCTTGGTTACATAAGCGAAAAAAGTTGGCCTTCAAATACACGTAATAAATACAGAGAGGTGATTTACACAATCAGATAGTCTTAAAATTCAGACAATATTCTTAGAACGGACATTAAAAATATCATTCGTTACATTGTCAATATTTTTTTTTTTTGCAACAAATTGCTGTAATGACGTTTTCAAAAGATCTTGCAGAAAGAACATCATATAAGCAAAGATAATAAAAATCGAACCAAGCATGATGTCATTCTGCATCAACCTTTTTTGAAAACTATGCAGAATTCTCCAAACATTTCGAAATAAACACGATTGCAGTAGAATGACATTATCCTGGCGAAACAACAATGTCTCATCCACAGGGCATGACCACAGCTGTGTAATTATCTTACATATGTTACCCCGTAATGCAATTTCTTTGTTATAATATACTCAAAAGTAAGTCGTTCTCATTTACCACTTCCCAAAAGTACGAACGGCGTAGGAAACGCTCAACACATGAGAAGAAATAACGTCACTTGTAATATTATTGCACATTACGCTGGCATAAGCGTGTTTCACGTCTGTATCTAACGATATATAAATTTAATGGTTGTATGCTGGGTTCTTTGCCAGGTGGGTTGCATGTAACATAATATACAGTAACACAGTGACCACATCGGAGACATTTGGCAAATTATTGTACTAAATCAGTGTATAGTAACTAATTTTACAGGAGTCGCGGCAAACGAGCGGTCAGGCCTCTTGTCTCCCATCCAAGTGCTCCGGGTCCGATTTCCACGTGTGCTAAACGTGTCGGATGATGCAGTTGGTCGACTGGCCCTCGCAGGCTCTCCTGCCATCCCACCCGCCCTTTTCCCAAACTCTTAAACCACGCTCCTCATCATTGTGAGACTTCGATCAACGTCATCTCTCAGAGTAAGTACATACCTGCAGGCGCCCAATTAAAAGTCTGCATTGGAGGAACGAACTTCTTCCCCCTCGGGTTCCCTCCTCACATTGTATAATGTCGTAATAATTCTGCTGTCCTGGGCACAGCCAGGTTCGATTGGGATGGATGGCTTATAAAACTTTAAAAAAATATATTTAATTTAATTTCTTAATTTATTACTGTACCAATTAAATATTCTACATTAAGAGGTATGAAAAGGTACGACGTCAAGCGGACGACTGGAATACTTAATCGTCAATAAAATCTGAAAAACTTATCAAAATTTGACGAGAATTGTTTGCCCAATAGATATTTTATCAACGAACATTTATGTGTGTAGCACTATGCGGTTGTATGCTTTACTTTCGAGTAAAAAATTAAAAACTAATTTTAGAAAAATAAGGACTGAAACCACAATATCTACAAAATGGAAAACTGTCATTTTTATAATTTTTAATGTCATAATATCCAGGCCTCTATAACAACCGAATTTCAAAAACACTCACATTTTCATTTGAAAATAACTTTACTAACCAAAGAGATGCTTACATATGTTAAAATTATTTCCAAACGAAAATGCGAGTGTTTTTGAAATTCGGTTATTATGGAGGCCTGGACATTATCATATTAAACTCCCTGGAAATTCTCAGGGCTTGCCGAAAATTCTGGTTGAAGTAACCCGAAATTTCCAGGTGTTGCGGTAACGCTCTGTCACGCCCCAGCTGAGTGCCGGTCAAGGATGATTGTCAGGTGCCCATTCATTCAGAAGACTCGTGACATGAGCAAGGCACAAGTGCCCGCATCGGCGGGACAGGAGGAGGGGCGCATTCCACCGCCTCATTGCCCGGACTGGCGGTATTGAGCAGGGGGGAGGGAGTAGGCGTGGTAATTCAGGTCGCTCAGACCCATGTCGCCAAGAGTGCTGTCACGTTACAATATAACATAACTCATATTTCTAAGTTATTATTATATGTCTGATGTACAAACTCGTCAGTCCACGGACGATTTTCTCTTCTCCCCGCTTCGTTCAGGTCACCAGGGGTGGGGAAAGAAGAAGGCCACCATCGAAATATGTTGACCAATGAAAAACCTTGCTCACGTTAATTTTGCTCTACTAATATGTTATTCGTTGAAGAAATCTTCAGAAAAAAATACTCCATATATTTTTTTCTAAGTAATGCAACACTGAAGCTATAATTTTGTGGTAGCCAATAGGACATAACACATGAGGCACCAATAAAAACGAACAGTGGTCAAAATAGGTGGAGCGTGTGGTTTTGGTGAGGTTATAGAGAAAATGTTCCTAGGCCTGCATTGCAAAAAAAACTTCCTAAAATGTTTAGGAAATAACAAACCTATACACATTATGGGACGGACACCATACTTAAGTCTTGTAGATATGCAAACTTTTACAACTGTTACAATACAAGTATGGTAACTTTAGTATATGTTTGACTGTTTTACTAAAATGTTGAGGAGTGCTACCATGAATGTCTGGGAAACAATTCTACAATGCTTACTTCCTTAGAGCTCTTATGCGCACGTGTGGAAAATTTACAAACAATGTTTTAGTGTGTGATGAATTCGTTGACCAACCCGTTTTATTCAGTTTTCTGTTCTAATCACAAATCATACTGTTTACAAGAAACTGATCAAAGATCCTTCTACGGCTTCAAGATAACATTGTGATTGTGACTGACGTACGCGTCATGTTGGTCGTACGTACTTCTCAGAAGTATTTATAGAATATGAATCACTGGAGAGTATTCCAAAACTACAATTTGACCAAAAAATTTATCATCAAAGAGGCAACACTTTTTAATGACTGGGGATGAAATTGCCAAACACATTCACATGTGAATGGTGTTTGTTGTACAATCCACTGTTTACCGATTGTTTCTTATTTATGAACAGTTTCTGGCATTTTAACACAAGAATATTCAAAGCCTTGGTCTTTAGATGCGTTTAGATCCTTCACTAATAATTTGATAAAGGTAACAAAAATCGTTTCATCTTATTATTTTCTTAGGGGTAACCTGCCTGTGCTTGTCGGTGTGGGGCGGAAACACCTTATTGCATTTAACGTTAAACTTGACGTATGTGCGCTTCATTCTGTTTTCCAGACATCAGAAATATGCTTCTACTCTTTTTTCATCGCAAAGCTATTTATGTACGAAAGTTCACAAAAGAAAAATACATTACTCTTTACATAAAAATGTCTACAACGGACTTCCGTAAACAAGCAGATAAGACTATGAATGTTGATATTCCCGTGTCTGTAAAATAACGTGAAATACTTGCAGCATTACACCATGTGGCTACCCGAAAAATAATCGTTAAAAGTCTTTCTAAGATACAATAAGACAACACTTTGAGAACTCAAGCTTTTATATGATCTTATTAAATATTTTTCTTTGGACAATACAGCATCAATAACATTAACCTTAGCACCATAAAAGAAGCAGAATAACAATTTAAAAATCAGATTACAAGAAATTATGTCGCGTGAAATATCAAAACGTGAAAAAGCATTTAAAAAGTGACAAAGCATTTTAATTTTTAAGTTTAAAGCCAACGTGTTTGTAAGAAAGGTGTTAAGACCTGTTTTGGCTTCGTTGCGCTCGCTGGGTTACAAACCTACAGTTAGTAGCCGCGCATGCGCCGTGCATTCCTAGGAAAACTGGCGAGTGGAACGAAGTTCTGTTTTATATGGAATATAACATGTTTGAGGTGAGGTCTGCCTTCTCTCGTGCTGAATTTTACATTCCTGATAGATAGTATTTTTTTTTTCTCGATCATGTTATGTGTAGATAACTTTTTTTTTTTTACTATAGCGTTATGACGTAATCAGCCACTAATTTACACACACACCACTATCTGATGATTTTGAAAAGGCGCAATCGTATCTATGATTTATTTATTTTTAACTAACTACAATATTATTATTTGTCTGATAGTATTGATTAACGAATTTATCGTAAGGTAATGTATTTCACAGGTGCGCAATAATTCAATATTTTAAATAAGTGTTTCTAGACAACAAAAAAAAAACAGAAAACCAGTAATTACAACATGGTTGGGAAAGTACTGCTTTAAATAACATTGCTGCCGTAAACTTAAGTTGGTGAGATTTTCACGTTATATTTTAATTTTGAATATGAACAAAAAATTGAATGATTATGCGATAGATACACATCGCAAAATTTACTTTAACAGCGATATGTCTGCTATGGACATTTGGAGAGTGACACTTAATAAAAAAGTATACTTTATCAAATTTTACAGAAAATAAAAAAACTTATATGTTGGAATATGAACGAAACCTTAATAATTCAGTGTTATTATTGTACGTATTTGTAAATGCCAAACAAATTTTCGCTAGATTTAAAAGTGGGAGATGTAAATTTTAAATTATATGTGACATCATATTCATTTGTATATCACGAACCTCATAGATGTCGCGGTGGTCGAATGGTCAGACCATTCGTCTCCCACCAAGGCGATCCGAGATTGATTCCCGATGGTATCAGTCCCCGTATTTTCACATGTAGGAATCACGCTGGGCGATGCCGTTCGTCGGCGAGTTTTCTCGGGGATCTCCCGTTTCACCCGCCTCTTCATTCCGGCGCCATACTCACCACATGTCACCTCTCACCAGCGCTAAAGACGTCGATGTTGAGTGCTGACCAAAATCTCTCATTCACGAACGTTATATAGAAATGACGTTAAAATCTTTCTATTAGGTTTGACAGGTTTTGAAGGTTTGCTTCTCGTTCATTTAAGGGATATTAGTCAGGATATGTTTATTCACATATTTCAAACACTTTCACTCTCACAAGCATGTGACTGTAACTAAATTGTCAGAACATAGTTGCTAAAGTGGTTTACAATGTTTTACGACTAATTGCCATGAAGAAAATTCATCTTCGTAACCTAACGAATGTATAAACATTATTTTGTATTGTAACAAACATATTTTGAATACATATATGTCAGGAACTGTTTATCGGGACTACGGTAGTAACAAAGTAATTCGTACAAAATAATAGTTTTAAATATACAGACATTAGTAAATCAACCGAAGTATTGCTCCCTGTGTACATTGCTGAGTAATTAATTGCAAATATAAATAACTTTATTATTATGTATATATTTTTTGTTTACAAATAATTTTTATAAAATTATTTCTCAGTACAAATCAAATTAGTCACATATTTGTAAAGAGGTACGTTTTGCTGACCTTCTGAACAAACCCATAAAACATTCCTTTACTTAAAGGATATTTGTAAATGCTTATGGTCTCATTTCACTTATCGCCACGATCCATCATTTCTACTACTCTTGCGATAATAATTTGTATTAATCCTAAAAGAGAGCATACATCGGGAAAATGTTGCACTTTTTGTTAAGAACAGTGTAAACTATGTTAACGATTTTTTTCTGGACAAAATAATCAAAGGTTTCAGCTAAGAAAAAATGTCTCATGAGAAATTCTTTACTTGCATACTCAGCTGGAACCTTCATTTATTTTGTCTAGAAACAGGTTAATAATTAAATTAAAAAATACCTCGACCAACAGGATACTAAATTTCAAATCGATCAAACCAGTAGAATTGCTCACATTCACAAAAATTAACATAGAAAAGAGCTAATGATCTTTAAACGGCTGAGCAGATTTCCTTGAATTATAGCTAAGAACATTCTCGATCAAGTCACGTTTCAAACAAAAAAAAATATCAAAATCGGTTTATTCGTTTAGGAGCTAAAATGCCACAAACAGACACACAGATACACTGACAGACACGTCAAAGAACTTCGATTTGCGTCAATGGTTAAAAAATTTTAAACATAGTATACTGTTCTTAACAAAACTGTGCAAATATGCATTTTTTTTTGTCTCGAAATGATGAGACTACATAGTAAAATGAATTTTAAACGAAACTGTGCTACGGTTTTTCGATATGTAATTTCGTTTAGGAATAAAAAATATATCCTGAAAGCAGTAGAAATTATGGATCATTGCCTTAAATGACGATGATAAAAGGTCAACACAACAATAGTATAAGCAGCAGTCTCATATGCAGGAAAACTCACCAAGAAAATTAGATCACGTCAGACAGTTTAAGCTACACTTGCAAACACAGGCGTAACTGCCTAGTGCGATTTCTTTAAATATTCTCATTCAGTGACACCTGACGCCTGTAAGACTTTTTGGTATAGAAACTTCACCAATATGAATTTTCTTCTACACTAACAATCATGCCATACAGGTTGATATCATCTTAAGGGTGTTCAAGTACGATAAAATCAGGATTTTATATTTATATGAAATAGTGTTAGTTTCGTAGACGATACTTGTGAGTACATTTTACTCTTACGAAACAATTTTAGCTTTCATAGTTTTCTCATAACTGTGCGCCAAAGTCAAGATTTGCTCGTTCTGTTGCCATGCAAATAGTGAAAACCTTCTGACCTACTTTTTAAAATAATTCACTGGTATATTACATCCCATGAGCTATGCAATAAAGAATTTAAAAGACCATAACGTAATACATTTTGAATGTTTTAAAAAAATCCCAAAAGTACAAGAAAAATGTTGACAATTCAGCAATTTTTTAAATATAAATATAGTTAACGGGATTTTTTAAAAAAATATTCTATTACTTAGTCCGTGGCATGTTACTTCACTGTTAATTATTTCACTTACATAAGTCAATTGGTTTTCACTATTTACATTGCAGCAGAACAAACAAATTTTTACTTTGAAACACCGTTATGAGAAAAATGTGCTAGTTAAAACTGTTTCGTTAAGAGGAAACTGTACCCACAAGTATCGTCCTACAAAACTAACATTATTTCATATAAACATAAAATTATGATTTTATCGCACTTGAACACCCTTAAGCTATTGTAATAAACGGTCGGTATAATATAGTAAAAAGTGTTTACGAGGATTTCAATATGATCTTCTGTAATAGTGTCTTGGTATGTTGGACGTTCTCATATACATTCTGATATAAATTGAAGATTGCATAATATTTTTGTATCTAAACCTTAACGTAGTTTTAACCACATTTGTTGTTTAGTAAACCTGATACTTTACTTTAACATTAACCTGCCTGATTTATATTCCTAACAGAGCCAAGAAAAAAATAAATATTCATTAAAATATAAAAAAAAAATTACCTTAAGTCCGTTTACTTGAATTAAGTTTCCAAGTAAACTAAAACATTATATATTAGGTTTTTCCATACCTCAACATGTTATGTTTCATACAGGAAAGTGTTTTTGAGACTTTATTCAATGGCTTAAGTATTCAAACACTGCAGTGTGTTTCTAGTTCGGGTAAATTATTGGCATGCTCCGGGCAGATAACCCTGGGGATAAAACAATGGTAAGTCAGACGGCGCTCCGTGTAAGTTAATGTTCTGGTCGTCTGCCAAGAAGTTTGCCAAGAGAATCGTTAAGACCGGTTCCTAGCCTTACAACCGTAAGCATATCTTGCATAAGATATTACTGCAAACTGTATATATTTTGTTTTATGTTTATTACACAATGCAATGTTCGCACATCAGAACTACCGTTTTTTTCCTACGTCACATGTGAGAATGCATGCTTGTTTCTATTCCATTGAATCCACCTTGTTTTGCAAATGGCTTATATAAAGTGGAAAATACCGATTGTGCCTCATGTAATGGTCTGCTCATGTACAGAACTCCAGCATGTTTATTTAAGGAGGAATGTCAGACAATGTTATTGTATTTACAGTTTTTGAGCTTAAAGATTTTTTTTTTCTCAAATTGTATGTTGAAAAATTTCTCTTCGGCAAAGCATAGGATATATTCTTAGTAAATTGCTTGACATAAATAATAATGGACTCTTTCATTTATTTGTCACGCACAATCATTGCAAGAGAATTACTGGTTAACTTTCAAGAACTCTCTGGCAATGACTGTGCGTGACAAATTAATGAAAGTTTCAATTAATATTTATGCAAACCGTTTTCCAAGAATATATCCTACGCTTCGTCAAATAGAAAATTTTCATGAAAAAATTCAAACGAATGTTATGGCTCAAAAACTGGGGGAAAAAAAAGTCTAACACTTCCTCTCAAACCACTTCACAGATCTACATAACACGCTTTGTACTAGTAGCATTCAAGAATATAGACTGTTGAGGATAAACAGAGCACTGCGTACATTTTTCTGCGAGCTATAATGCCTCCGTCTTTACTATTTTAAACACGAAACCTTTCATATAACTAAAAACTAATGCAAAAATTTCACAACTCTCGAAACTTTACTTCTGTAGTCCCAACAAACACATGTTCTTTTTAATTTTTATAACACTGTAAAAAAAGTTCCTAAAATGTCTAGGAAGTAATTATCCCAAACGCAGTGTGGTACAGTTACCATACTTCCGTCTTGTAAATATGCAAACTTTTACACCTGTTACGATGAAATTCTGGTAGCTTTGGTATATATTTGACTCTTATAAAAAGTTTGGAGTGCTACCATGGATATCTGGCAATTAAATCTACCATACCTACTTTCTTAGTGCTCCTATACGAACGAGTGGTAAATTTACAAACTATTTTTTAGAGTGAGTGTTGAGAAACGCCTACTTTAAGTCATCAGCCTATAGTTACGTAACTACATAACCGGCGACAATTTCCGAATTTTAATGTCAGATTTATTAATGTTTTAGGAGAGTGAAAATACTTAAATGGGCGTATTAGAATAAATTTTGGCGTTCATGTTTTCTACACAAAAACATTAGAGTTATTCATTACGTCAGATTTGCCTTTTTATCTTCTTATTCTGTGCATAAAACTCGGTTTAAGTAACCTTCAGGCGGGTCACTAAACGAACACTGAATGCAACTTCAGTACTTCGTGCTGAGAGACGATGAGCTAAGTAGCGAGTGTACAAAAGTTCTGTGTCACAGATCGCGTAAAGCAACCAAAAGTAGGCAAAACCTTTACTCAGGACGATAAACAGTTTATAGAATTTTATTCGCACGGCTGTCGTTTAAAATCTTCAAAATTTCTGAAGTTTCAATGGTACATGTACTTATAAAATAATAAACAACATTTCGATACTTGTTGCTTCCTTATCAACTGTTGTCTTAAAGTTTAATTATTTAAGACCAAGCCATAACAAAAAAACATTTTCTTTCTAATTAATAACACGGAAGTTCAACTACGCTATATTCTAAACATAATAAACATGAACAACGTCTATCTGTCGTCTGATGAATCAACAAATTAAAGAGTGTATGTTAATGCAACGTCGAGCGGGCAGAGGCGATTATCTATACGATAAGTGAAACTAGATAGCCCTTACCGCACGGTGCTTTCATTTCTAGCTTTTACTGTTAGCTAGACGGCGTTTTTAGGTAAAATTAATAACATGTGATTCTTATCTCACACTCTTTATTCCAATGTGTTGTTTGATCGACAGAAATAAACAGACTCACATTCCGAGTTAATTTAATTTTCTTAGGAATTTCATGCTATTTCTCATCAATTAAATGTAAGTTATGTCAAAGCTTAGGATCCTTTTTGAAGTACTTCATAATGATCCCTCATGCAATATTATTTGCATACAGTGCCTCATTTGAATAGCCTCACTGTTTTGTGTACGTCAAGAGATATGCGTTTTAGTGAATTATGATACTATCACAAATTGCATTTTAGTTATATTCTTTATTAACGTGTATTATAATGATAAATATGATATACGTGTATTTGTGTCTGCCGTAACGAAACATTAAATTATATATAACTGTGGTTTTAAGTCAGATACGACACGTCAAATATCTTAGGATGCAAAACGGTGGTGATAAAAATCAGAATTACACAACCAAGTATTGTCACAATATCTATGACGTCATCTTTGTCATATTAATACTGTCTGACTTCATGAAATACGATATCTTCGAAGACAGCTTCACGTGTTCTTATCAAAAAGTAGATAAAATACCTCGATCTAGTTAGCGCGTTTACTATTTCAGCACGAACAACAACGTTATCTAATTTTTTTACAGTTGTGATAAAACAAAAATGCGAAAGGGTGGAAGTCTAATCATTTATTTTCGATTCCCTTGTCAGGACATTCACATTGGCTTTGTATTAATCGTTTGACACATTATGTCTAAATGGGGTTTGTTCATGCTATGCAATTAATTGTTAAAGTTTTTATGTAGTCAACATTTAATTTATCGTACGTTTTTGGTTGCTTTAAAGTGTGTTTTAAATCATAATTTTTTTTTATAAATATGCTCACTACGACATATTTTTTTTCGATTGCTATAGAAAGGAAAGTGTTAAAAATTGCTGTTATCCTATCCAATGACAAAAGTGCCGCACGGTTAATATAACGTATCTATAAATGCAACTGTTGCAAAAACCGCATTGATAATATTACTTTTAGTGCTGTACAATTGTTTAAAATAGTATAACAAAAGGCAGTATGTTAATTTTAAGTAATTCAGATAATCGTAACGAATTTGTTTTGTGCCGTTTGTCAAAATTTCCATTTATAAAATCTTAACGTGCGTCACTTCTATATAAGGAACTGGATAAAGTAAGTCCTCGATATACGTCATACCTAGAGACCGGGAAAATTCGCGTTTTCTTTTTGGCGCAAGCTAGAATTCCAGCAACTATAGGTCTGTATCACGTTCACTATTTGGCCGTTGACATATTCGACACTTAGAAGTAACTGAACCAATAATTAAACTATAACTGAACACACACCCATTTCACAGTGTCAGCGAGCAGCCAGTAAACAGCTGCTATCAAATTCAATACACATATATTCTTGGAGATTAGCCTTCAGGTCAGTGAACCCGCGATTTTTTCTGGCCTCTAGTCATACCACATTTTGTCGTTTAGCATTAACTTCGCTAATGTTCGAGTACCAATTTTTCCATTTAAATAGTCGCTAATTTAGACAAATGTCTTGCGCTAACACGCAACACAGTTAACATTCTTATGTTCCATAAAGGTTTGGCTGTAGGCTGTAGGCAGCAGTGTTACTCAATTTAAGACGTTTCGATTTGCGTCACAGTTTTCAGGAACTAAACCCCGACGTAAACTGAGGACATACTGTTCATTATCGCTCTCGCTTATTATAGTGTGACATAAAATGTATGTTTGGTAGAGGGCGTTGTGTAAATGTGCGTTAACACCTAAAATACTTACAAACGCCTCTTGAATGCAGTTGAAGCCGGCTATTTTGTTGTCAGGACGTGAAATGCTAGGCGGGTAACCATCGCGGCAACTCTGTTAGACGCCATGTGCAATATTTAACAATTTTTCTTATTTTCCATCCCCCAATACCCTTATGGCTATAATCTCATTATGCTGTTTTGGCAAGTTTTTTTGTACCTAAATGTTACATTCTCAGACATGTGTTGGAAATAGTTATTATATGTAGCCTCAAAACCAAAGGGTATTTAATTTCTGCTAATTATCGACTTATGAGTAACATTTTTGGAAGTCAATAATTATATAAAATTGTGTAATTTCTTGTTGGGAAAAAATATCTTACTACTAGAAACCTGAAAAATTCGCGTTTTCTTTCAGGCACAAGCTATAATTCCATTAACTGTGAGTTCGTATCACTTTCACAATTGGTCCTTGACATATTGCAATCCTCGTGTAAGTCTCTGAGTCAATAATAAAAATATAGCTAAATGCAGGCCCGTCTCATTGTGTCAGCGAGCAACCAATGAAGAGATAATGTCTGCTTGAATACACATATATTCTTGGAGGATGTTGGCACTGGCCACGTGCTTGACCTAGGTCAACACACGCGTAGCTATATAACATTCATAATCCCCAGTAGAAATACATCGTTTTTTCATTCGGCCAACTGTTGGCAGAAGCGGCGAACGTTCGCTAGTATGATGGTATACTTTTGTTGGAATGGTTGTAAATCAGGCCATGTCAGTAAATATGTTTGTAGTTATACTGAAATAATTTTAATGTGGGCAACTAAGTTTTAAAAGTTTGACATATTTCAGTATACGGCCCACAAGCAGACTTTGCAAACTAACCTACAAGCATCTGAGTATAATAAGAATGCTTGTGGTACTCGTCCGTTATTATTATACCTTTCTGTTATAACTTCCAGTGCAAATACACTCTTTGTTTTACCTCTGTGAGAATATATGTATGTAATAAATATGTATATAATAATTATTGATCAAATAAAACACTTTAAAGACCCTTCCAACAGGCATCTATGAATGACAAATGTATTTAATTACTATGATAAATGTGAACTTTAAAAAAGTAATGAAAAGTATAAACCTTATTTCTTGCTTTCCTGGCAATTTTCATATCAGCAGCTAGCTATTGGTTCACGACTTCGCTCTTGCGTTTTTCAATTCAGTGCACTTTGAGTCGTTCAATAGTTCAGTCATTACTCTAAATTAGCCTAAGCACCGGAAATTAGTTTGAAAATATTTTTATACATTCAACATATTTTCAAAATAAATTTTTGTCCAATAACTTAAAAAAGAGACAATTGGCGAAAAATTCTTAATGAATGTTCGTAACGAAAACTTCTCGCCATGTCAAATATATTTATTGCAGTAATTTTATTAACACTGATATAATATTAAAAGTGATAGCCTAATTATGAAAATCACACACATTTTTTAATTTTCTAGAAGAAAAATTATTGGAAAAAATTCACAGTTCTAAATGGTGCAAAACGATTTTAAGGGTCGTTAATAAATTTTGTAGAAACCTAAGAAAAATGATTTTTTTTTTTCACCTACGGCATAGGAATGCATAAATTTTAAAAAGGCAAACGGATATTAATACATAAATATATGTATATATATATATATATATAAATTTATTTCTTTGTCGATGGAGGAAATATAACAGTTTGCCAACTAAATGTACTCAATTTCATCTCAATTTCCTTCAACTAAACTTGTACTAAACTTTAATATAAACCAAATGTTGTATAAAACTAACTCGAAAACTGCACCGTGGGCCGTGAACTTGGAATGCTCGCTGCCTTTCTTCCATTTTGCTCCGGTTTTTTTTTTTCCGGTGGGTTTGGAAGACGCCGTCTTAGTAATCTCGTCTCTGGCGCTTGCGGTGGGTTGTCGCGAGAATAATATCCAGGGCACTGGGAGCTTCTGAAGAGAACGCTCAACATTCCCCACGCAAGCTTCTTGTCTAGTGTTTGGGAGTTCGTGAACGCAGAACAGTTAGACGCCACGAACCTCAGCGATTTAATTAAAACTTCTCCCGCTGTGTTAGTCTCCGAGCACTTGGAAATACAGAATAAGGGTATCGCCGTTTAAGACGGACGTGGTACATAATTAAATGATATAGCTGCTGTATTCGAAATTTTCGAACATTCAAAACTCATCACAGAAACGTGTTGCTTGTGTGGTGAGTTTGTGACGGTCTATTAACGTCGTATGTTAACTTCGATTCCGGCGCGTGATTTCAATTTATTTGCAACCATTTAACATTATATATGCAACAGGTTTTGTTATATAACTCATATCATAAGCTAAGATACATATATTAATGCTTACAACATTTTTTTAACATTATACGCCTTTTACCAATTTTTAAAATGAATTTACATTAATATAAAGTCTTTATTTTCAAGTTTAGCCGTCATAAATTTATCTACAGAGTAAAAGGTCTTATTTTAAAATAATGTTTTACACATTTACAACATTTGCTGTATTTCTCTCTCTTGACAGTCTCTGGAAGCTTATTATATAACTTATATTGATTACAATGACTTTTTACAGTTTTAGTCAATCTAGCAGATGTTTAGAGTGCATGCATTTTTTTCTATGTGAAAGTGGTTGCTAATTAAATGGTAAATCGTTATTTTTTTACAGTTTCTCTTTTTTATTTTCTTTCTTCAAAAATTTCTGTAAATTTTCATCAACTTTATCGGTGTGATTTGATGAGCTCTGTCATTTCACATTTGTAACGAAACTCCTTATCCTTGCTACGACCTTGGCTCTGGGCTGTGCAGCAGCCCTAAGCACTGCCAAAAACATATCCTTCAACTCTTTAGAGACTGATAAAATATATGAATTAATTTGCAGCACAAGCTGTAATCAAAAGGTTTGAATATTTCTGCTACGGAAACAACTAGATCACAATTTATTAGACATACCACAAACACCAAGTAAAGTAAAAGCTGGTGAAGTAGTAACAAGAGTAAATAAGTTTAAAATTTCACTGAAAACATTATCGTGCCGCACGTTAAAAGAATAACAAATTTAATTCAATCATAAAATTCAGTGGCTGGAAGCAATTTAAGTCTATAAGCGAATTTTTTTGAATATATAAAAACATATTCTTACTGCGGAAATCAGTGACAACCCTAAATTCTGCACTGTACAAATATAAGTAGAGCACTATATATATATATATATATATATATATATATATTACGGCCGCAATACTATTAAATTTGATATGTGTACGAGACATG
Source organism: Medauroidea extradentata (assembly GCA_003012365.1). Taxonomy (NCBI): domain Eukaryota; kingdom Metazoa; phylum Arthropoda; class Insecta; order Phasmatodea; family Phasmatidae; genus Medauroidea; species Medauroidea extradentata. The sequence goes on from PNEQ01131372.1 coordinate 54,633, forward strand.
CTTGTTTTGAAGGCATACATTTTGACTATTTTCCACAGTAATGAAAAAACTTTAATCTTTCATTGGATTTACATATTGGCCTGTCAAAGTCCGAAATGTATAAAACGGTTTTTTGCTAGACAGTAAAACCAACCAACTTACATAAATGAAATAATTCACTATGTGGTTTCTCAAACATTTATTTACTTGGTTCGTGATGTTATTCTTCACTATGAATTAATCCAATTCTGTAAGTCAGTAGGTTTTCTTGTGTTGTATAAACCGTCTTATGTAAATTATATGATAACTGTAAAAGCTCAAAAATTTAATTATTAAAAAAATATTCACAATACATGTCAACAAAACGAACTATTTCACGTGAAAATATGAAAATTTGTTAAATAATTAAAATGTTTGGTGAATTCCCATTTGGACTAGTAAAAGTTGCGTAAAATTCAACCCTGCACTGCGTACAACAAATTAAGGCATCCACTCTTATAATAAAAAATGAAGCTATTATAGAACAGAAATATCTGCAGAAAATATAACGGGTCGTCTATATGCAAAAGCATAAAATATTGCTTTCTCTTAAGAACAGTTATATCTCAGGTTTATGTTCCCTTTCAACGACAAAGGAAGAACTTTAAATTTCGGGTAATTAATCAAGCCAGTCAGGGGAGAAGAAACATGAATACTCTGGTGAAATAGTCGTTAGAAAAGAATAACAAGCGGTATTAAAATAAGTTGCGTACTGGGAGAGATGAGCAAAAAAAAAAAAAAAAGAAAAGTATTGAGCTTCTTCGAGAAAAAAAATTTCGCAGTGCGGCTCGCGTGACGCAAAACGCTAGAAATTTATTAAGTTTGGATCTTGTCAACAGTAAACAGGACAATTATTTTGTGTTAACGACAAGTAATAGTAGGAAAGTAAATTACAACACTAAACAAGTTATGTATAAAGAGACATGAACTGAACACGTTGCTTGAGTTGGTGGGTACGCACTAAAAAAGTGATATATAGTTCAGTTGGGAGAAAATACTTTTTACTTAACAGAAAGTGAATGTTCTTTAGTCACTTGTTTTCGTGTTCAAACATTCTTTGGTAGCACAATTATTTACCTTTTCCCCGCGTTAATATTTGTACATGAATATTGTCTTGCAAAGTTACAAGAAAATTTACGGTTAATTACACTATTTCATCGTTCAAATTCTGGCTGTATTTTAAAATAAAAATAAAAAATTGTAACAACTTTATTTTGCAGTAGTACACTATCGAAGAAGAAATTTAATTTCTACAACGAATCTTGTGCTGTTTCAAAGAAATATTTAAGTGTAGTGAGCGGCAAAATTCGAAGGACGACTGGCTTATAACGTTACAAAAATGTTTCTTATTCGAATACCCAATTTCCTTTGAGTAGATTTTCTTAACGCCGAGGTAAACAATACGTATGTACAGTTGCCTGGTTCTTGAATTATGGAAATGCCAATTTTATTTTATCAGATTACGTTCGCAAAACGGGTGACGTGAGCGATAATTACAAATATATAAATAAATAAATAAATATATATATATATATATATATATATATATATATATATATATACACACACACTTCCTTCTTTTAAAAAGCACACGCAGGAGAGAGCAAGTTGTGACGTACGTGCAGTCTCGGATATAGGCGCTTTTGCACGAATAGTGTGTCCGTCATATTGATAGTCTCCAAAAAAAAAAGGACTTCAAAAGGGCTGAACACAATGTTTTAGTTATAATAAAATAGAACATGGACCTACACTTTATAGCACAATAGCCTACCTCCATGCCTTCAATTGTATTTTCTACGGAGCTTAAGTTCGGACATTTACACCCTACTTAAAACTCTACGACAAAAATAAAATTTGAATTTATTGGTTTGTAGATATACGCCATTGTTCATATTTCGCTGATCAAACCTGTGTTGAATGACAAACTACTAAAAATAACAAGAAAAATAAACAAATATAAATCACACACAAAATATAGAAAGAAAGCAATCCCAGAGGAATTCTGTCAGTTTTTTAAAAATATTTATTATATTATACAACAAAGAATTATATAAATAGAATTCTGTAGAATATAGATACAACACCCAGAACACAAAATACAGACACAAATGTAAATATAGAACCAGATTCCCAATATGAAGAAAGACCGAAATAGACAAAAAAAAAACAATTAACAGTGGACACAAACAAAAGACAATATACAACGCAACATAAGTTATAACCAACGAAAAAATTAAACGTTTCATAATTGAGATCTATTCCCGTCTTCAAGCTGAGACACAGCTGATCGGAACACCAAGATGCGAACACTCGCTATTCCCGAAACGTTGCATTTTTGCGTTGGTTAAAACTTGTGTTGTGGTGTATATTATCTTTTGTTTGTTGTCCACTGTTCACTGATGTTGTCTATTTCCGTCTTTTTTTTTTTTTTTGTATTGGGAATCCGGTTCTATATTTACATTTGTGTCTGCCTTTTGTGTACTGGGTGTTGTGTCTATATTCGACTGAATTATATTTCTAGATTTCTTTGTTGTCTAATATAATAATTATTTTAAAACAACTGACAGAATTCCTCTGGGATTGCTTTTTTCTATTTTTTGTGTCTGTTTTATATTTTATTTTTTTTCCTTGTTCTTTTTTTGTACTTTGTCACTCTACACAGGTTTGATAAGAAAAACATGAGCAATGGCGTATGTCCACAAACCAATAATTTCCAATTGTAAACTCCCATTGCAACAACCGTTTAAAAATCTCACAAAAATAAAAGCGTCCGTTTGTAACGTAACGAAAATTTCCACAACTTAAATTCCGGGGTCACGTTGTTGGTATTCTAGTATTCGCACACTGTACCTAAACATTGCACGGCAGACTAAATAGTAACACAGACGTGAAATGACGTGGTTTGTCATTTTATACGGGCGAACACTGCAGCTTATTGGCTGTCCGAGGCTCTTGGTACCAGCTGCTGCATGTAACGGTAGGTTCCCTATGCCTTACGATGATCGGCGGAAGGTGTTTCCGCTTGCACCGATGGTGCTAAGGACCTGGCGGTATTGATAGTGCGCGGTGGCGAGTTTATGTACTTAACTTCTGCGACTCTATGTTACACTTGTCAGCTCGAGTAAGCGTTCTCTTTGTTTTTTGATATCTTATTTGTAGAGGTCATGATAGGTCTATATCGCGAAAAAGTTTTGTGATAACATACCCTTGAAAACACTGCGCAGTTTCCAGTATGTTTGGGTGTTATACGTCCGACACAACGTTGTTGTCTGCACACCAATAACAGGCATCAAATGTTACAATAGCGGGATTCTTATTTGCTTAGTCAAATAGGGCAACAGCTCTACGTAAAACGAAAGCGAGTCAGTTTTGATAAGCTGAAAGTACGTTGAAACCCAACAAAAGCCCAGTATTCCCGCGATAAACCGTCATCTCTACTTATTTCGTTCTCTTGTTCCCCCTCTACCCTACCCCTCCCTCCTCCTAGAGCATGCGCAGCGGCGAGCTTTGGCCAAGTGATTCGCTGTGGCACAGAATATTTACGAATACAGAAGTGAAATAGACGGTAGGCCTGCGAACTCAGTCACACACGCCAGCAACATGGCGGAAACACCTACTGCCAATCAGCGTGAGGTAGCTGCTCTGATAATCGGCAACCAGGCCAATAGGAAACCTGTCGTAACATGCAAGAGCCAAACATACACAGGACTGGCTGGCATCAACAATCTCTGGTAGCCAATAAGCGATCACCAATATCAAACGAGCCGCCACGTTATTTCGCGTCTGTATTACTATTTCGTCTGTGGTTATGGTTAGAGATGATAGCATTTCGCGAAAATGTTTTATGCCAACTCACCCTTGAAAGCGTTGTAGTTTCTTGCCACAATGTAGCTATATGCCGACCAATAACAGGGATCAAGTATTACATTATCAGTAGAGACATGCAAAATTCGCGTTATTTTCTGATAGCTAACTAGATCCCAAGTGTCTATAGGCTCGTTAGACGTTTCCTGCTGGCCGATATTGTCGTGACTTGCCGCGGAGAATACTTACACAGTAGAGAGGTCAATCTCTGTAAAGACGTAACACACGTAAATGACAACACATAAAAGTTCGTGGCCAATTGAATCGCTGATTATGCTTTGTTACGCACAGGAAAGTGAAATTTAGTCTGATAGCTAAAGCCACGATTTTATGGTGAAAAGATTTTTGCAACATTTGGTTTCGATGCGTCATGTGCACGTCTACAGGTCTGCTACATCGCCCGTAATTGGTTGAGTTTACTCTCACTTGCCTTGGCAAATTACAGACGTAAGGAGTCACAACAATCCTATTATGATTGGTGAAGTCAAATGAGAAACGTGTCTGAACAAAGACACGCTGCCAATAACCATGAATCAAAGCTGCCGATGTGCACGTGAGTCACTGAAACTAAGTGGGGCAAAAATCTTTTCGCGACAAAATCGTGGCCCTACTGATAGCAAATGATAACGCAAATTTTGCATGTCTCTAATTATCAGGATTATTATTGGCTCAGTCAACAGCTCCACGTACAAGCTAAATCCAGTAATCTTTCGGTAAGTTAAACGTGCGTTGAAATCCAGCAGATAGTCAAGTTTTCCCGCGATAAACCATCATCTCTAGTTATTGTGCGTGGCTGGGCCTACTTCTCAGCCAAGTATGTCTGGAGGAGAAACGTCAAATATATCCATGTGAGTACGCGTGCACCATCCTAGGGTATTCGGCGACTATGTCTCCCCTCCTCAATGAAGTGCTGACGCAGCTACCTTCATGGCACTAGTATAGTTTTGTTAGCATAGTTTTCTAAATTGTAGTTACGGCACCGCCTTGAAAAAAATTCATTTTCGGTTAGCATCTCGATCTACCATGTAACCTTGTGTGTTTTTGTTAGTAATTCACCTGCTAGAGCTGCATCGCGAGACGCACTTTTGCGAAATCTATTTGTTGTTGGATTCCGAGCAATGGGGTTAGTACCAAGAAAAACAATTTAATATTTACATGATTCTTCAGACTTAGTTTCGCACCAAAAGCAGTAATAATTCCGTGTGCATTTTAATTTTCAAGTTATTGAGCTTTAAAAAAGGCCGTACTTCCAAACACCGCCATAAACACTGAAAAAAAAGTTTTTATTGGCTAACACGCGTATGAAGAAATTGGAGAGTTGTTTTCGTTTGTCGCCGCCCGCCAGGAACAATATATTTTCAGATTTACACCGATAAAAACTAACTGGTAAATTTAAAGTTTCCAGTTACTTATAAGCTAACTACGTATATTTTCTCGTTGTTAATGCATGCATAATTGCAATATTTTTAAATACTAATGAGAGGAAATAGCACATTTCACTTAATTTTGCGACGTTTTAGTGTTGCGTTTGAGTTTATGTCACTTGAATTCAAATTCGGGAGAAATAATTTATTACAAATTAATTCTTTTTGTTTCAGATTCAGTCAAGAATAACACATTTAGGTTAAAAACGTTAACCGAATAAAGTTCGTACGCGTCAAAAAAAAGTGAACTTACCACGTTATTAGTTTGGATGCGTTTAAGCAAGCCTTGCTCTTGCAGACTGGTGATGGAGCATTCTGGCTGCGCAAGTCGGGAAAATAATATAACATATTAACATTTATATTAAAAATACTTTATCCTCCTAACAATTCTTACGTTTCTAGTTAAGAGGCCATGATAGTCGCAGCCTGCTGTGCCGCCATCTATTATCGAATTTTGCAAGACCCCGCCCACTTTTCGAACTATCGGCCAATCACGGGTGCCTTCAGCTCGCCTATTGGATAAGTGATTTCAACAGGCGTGGTGGCCGCACAGCGAAACAGCAAAAACACGGTGAATTGAAGAGACGTCGAGATTTTATTGCAACTTTTAAATTATAAGTACTTACTTGTTTTATGCCTGCCGTGGCATACTGCACAGTGCACACAATACATTGAAATAATCACTGAGTACATAAAATGTACGGTTGTCGCTAATAGCGGACTGTTGTAGGTCTTGTCTTGTAGAAACAATGCCGAGTCCGTCTTGTATCGTCACCCGTCGTTGTAGTAAATATTGCATTTGGCGGAAGTTTAGTCGTATTGCTGACAAAGGAGCTACTGTACACGTTTAAATGCACTGTAGTTAATGCCATACTTGTTCTTTCAACATACACAACCGGATTTAACGCCATTTCACGAACTAAACGTAAGTTACTGTTGTAGAGTTAGAGTAATAATAATCACGGAAGCCACTTCCGTACAATTACAGTACTTTTCTGTAAATATTTCCGTGAATTTACGGAAATTTTTAACAGCGTATGAAATAACGAACTGTAGCTCACTAAACAGTTTTTAACACGGTAACCGAAGTCGACTCCATTCTCTATCATCCTGATGTGCTTCCCGATATATTGAATAAACCTAAGATTTGATCTTTCCTCTCCCTTTGAATTTTATATTTGCTGTATTATGAAATATACATTGAAAATACTAACAAATATCGTATCATAGAGCTTGAATATTTTACTAAAAGCTTCCATATTTACACACCTACTTGTGTATAATTATTTTCTTAGTAATCAGAAACGACTAGCGTCCAATTTATAATTTTAAATATAATTTAAATGGTTACGGCTTGTAGCGACTTTATCGCTGGGCGATTTTTTTTAGCAGGTAAATTTTATTGTGCATTATATTTAGCGTTTCTAAAATAAAAAAAATAAAAAAATAAGCGGAAAACGTCGTATGCAATGTCCTAACTTTACTAGCGCGGTAAATAAATAAACGCAACGATCGTTTATTGAGGCATACAGGAAATGTAAAATGTAAAAGGCAAACAAAAAACAAATTGCAATCTTACAAATCAATTTTTGCCAAATTTATAAGCCATCGTATTCCTCGTGTAATATGCATTTCCGAAGCCGTAATTTTGTTATGGTTGAGTCAGGAGTAGATTATTGGGTAAAAAAAAAAAGTGCAGTGGAGAGATATGGTCAGCACTTTATTTCAACGTCCGTTACGTTTTCCGAACACAAAAACCGTTAGATATCGCGTTTTGAATCAAACGCATCGATATGGTGGATTGAGCAGTATGAACGCATCGCTCTTGTGCAAAACATTTACTTATATAAATTGAAAAAATATCCATACAGGATTGCTGACATTTACTTTATATCTTAGCTTCCAAATTTCTGTAGTCTTAAAATATTATTTTATGTCTTAATTCATTATTTAATTGTGGTTTGAAATATTTATACAGAATTGAAATTGATCGCGTGGTCACTGGCTTTACCTGGCAGCCGAAATGTATCAAAAGTCTCTATAATTGTAAAAATTTACATTTGAGAATGGCACGCAACGAATTCAGTGGACCAAACCATTGAAGTATAGTGTTGTTACTTTGCGCAAGACGCTGACCAGGCAAGAAGTTTTTTCTGCTGAGTAAGTATTATATTAGGATTTCAGATGGTAACCATGGCAATGCACGGAATATATTCACTGTTTTTAAGACAAAGCTTGGAAAAATTTCGAGATTGTCTGTAATAGACCAGTGCACGATTGTATGTACACGTTTTACAATTAAGGCACTGCTCGTCAGCATATATATATATATATATATATATATATATATATGTGTGTGTGTGTGTGTGTGTGTGTGTGTATTTACATATATATGTGTGTATGTATTTACATAAATGTGTGTATATATGTGAGTGTGTATTTACATATATGTGTGTATACATGTGAGTGTATATATGTATGTATATATGTGTGTATATGTACGTATATACATATATATATATATACGTATATACATATATATATATATATTTGTGTATATGTGTATATATACATGTGTATATATATGTATGTGTGTATATATATGTCAATCTATATACATATATCAATAAAATGGTTGCGACAGGTGTGAATTCTAATTTTTAAACGTGTCTGATTAATATATTTTTGGTTCCAGCAGTTTTAAAAGTCGCTTAACAGATTTCGATGACCCCGAATATGGTATAATATAGGCTACTACATAAGCTAAGCTAAATACGGAATACATGTCAAAATGTTTTGTATGTTTTATAAAATGGCGTTGTGTTTTAAATTTTAATAATAGTGGAAAATGAGAGTGAGATTTGTATCCGGAAAACGGGAGAAAATCTGCTCCGGAAACGTCGCATCTGCTGTTGTCGAAGTAAATTTTGCTACTTACTTTTCGTATTTTTTTCTCTTTCTTGTATCGTTTGTGTTTGAAGTCCGTTCAAGTCCCTGCTCATTTGGGGGTCTGAATTCCAAACCATTCTAACACCAAATTGTTCGAGATATCAATTAAAGGTAATATATTTTACGTTTGCATTTATATCTTTCTTGAATTGGTTATTTATCAAAATACAATAATTTGACTATGATAAGTAACAAATTTCGGATAGAAAAAATGCATACAATGAAGATGATATGTGTTTTTGCAAATTCTTAGACATTGGAGTTTGCATGGTTTTGAATTCTGGCCTCCATTTGTATTTTTATTGTTGTCTTTATCGATTGTTGTGCCCATTTGTCATGCAACTGATTATGTTGTCTAATATTGTTCTTATTTGTTTGTGTTCTGTATACAGGGGGTTGCAAAATTCCATGTCAATATTCTAGGGAAACAATCCTCACGTGTAGAGGGAAAAAAAATTGTTATAACATAGGTTCAAAAACGCACCGTTTCTGCGCTACAGTTGGCAATACGCATGACATATGGTTGATAGCGCACGGGTAGGATCATGTTGCTATGGGTCATCATTACAGAAGTACACAACATGTTACTATGCCACACACACTACGCCACTAACATACAGACAGTAAGAACAAAAGTGACACAGCAACATGATCCTGCCAGCGCGCTATTAACAATACGTCATGTCTGCCAACTGTAACGCAGAAACGGTGCGTTTTTGGACCTATGATCATTTAACACTTTTTGTTCCTCTACACGTGAGGATTGTTTCCCTAAAATATTGACATGGAATTTTACAACATCCTGTACATTCATTCCCGGAATCGTACATATGCAATATGTTTGTAGCAGTGGCGGATTCAGTTCTAGATCCTTGAAGGAGCCATGTCTTAAAACGTAGCTATACCAACACCTCAAGTCAAAATCGGTGGTGGTGGGGGGGGGGGGGCATCCGGAGATCGTCCGCCGCAAAATTTTGGATTTTAAGGTGCAAAATAGCGCTGTTAATAGGAGTTTGCTAAAACACGGAATATGCTCTTTAAGAAATGATACCGTAAAACGGGATGAGATTATGCCAAGTGGGCCGATGATTGTGACAACCTAATTGTATATGTATGTCTACAGATATTAAAAAAAAAAGCGTAAGTTCATAGGCTTAGTCCTGAAGAATAAATCTAGTATTTAAAAAAGAATGCATGAACAAAAAAATATATATGCTATTTTATGTTGAATAAGCCAGTCACAATCTCACACCACTTGGCATGATCTCACCCGTTTACGGTAATGTTTTTATTTAAGGATAAATGATGCTCTAGACGTGAAATCTTTGGTGCTGATATAAAATAAATTAGGTACATTTTTAAGCTTCTGCTCCTATACTGTTGCAACGAAGGAATGTTTTATTATTGTTGTGTTGTCTTTTATAAAGTTCTAGGAAAAGTACGAGGTAATATTTTCAAAATTTTATTTGTCACTTATTTGGTTTTATATTTATAGAGCAGTCTCTGGAGTAGCCATGGCCCCCGTGCCCCCTCTCCCTTATTACACTCTTGATAAGTCCCTGATTTGTTGACAACAGCTAATTCTGGCGTTTCGTTTTTTTTTTTATTAATTTACTGTTCTGTTTTCTGCAAATCGCCGGCACTTGCTTGCAACGACACACGTCAACGTAAAACACTCCGTTGATACTGTACCAATCCGTTACAAGAATCGCTCAAAGATATAATTCAAAAATGGCGTGCAAGAAATGTTTGACGAGCGCCCGCAAAATTGAAATAACATGACAAGTGCCTGAAGGTTTAGAGACATTTACGTCTTTATGTGACTGTTACAGAAGGTACTGAGAATTCATATCTTCGAGATGGTGGGCTGAATTCCTGATACGGCGTACGAGAAATCGATTTACCTTTGTTCGGATACCCCTAAGCGAAAGTACCGTGGGATACTCAATATTGTCGACTGCCGAATTCCTTCCTTTTCTGTCTCCTCTGTCAGCGACTGTCAGACCAACTTCTTACGTTCCAAGAACGCGGCAGATACATACTTGCAACCTAAGAAGAAAAAAAACTTTCTAGATATACCCGCCGTACGGTAACGTGATACTATACGGAAGCTCTACTTCTAGCTAGGATCTGTTTTCACACCAACTATGTATCCTTCCGCCAAACGTCAACAACAACATTGCCAGGCTGACGGCTGCACTGCAAGCCGACGTACATTGTTCATCCGCCGCAGCTAACTACGTCACTTCTCAAATATTATAATATATGCTAAATGTATATATTACATTTATTTCATTTCCAGAAAATTAACACGTTATGTATGTACATATTCCATTCAACTATTTTTAATAATTTATCCGCTGTTCATAATATACAGAAGAACTATTTCTACGACATTAATGCTTACCCAAATATCCTCCAACTGTAGTATAACATACGTGTTTAACTCACTTTTAAAATTATTATTACGAGCAATAAGTTTTATAGAAGCGGACGCGTAGTAATAAGAAATAAATGTATTTATTTATCTCACCGTATCACTTTTTCGTTTGCTTACGTAGTTGTATAGTAATATACTCCATTTCATATTAGTTTGGATAAATCTGACATTAACTTACGGGCAATAATTTTTTATATTTTGTTATTTGTTGTGTCACTACACATGACAAACTTTGCAGTACAAATGCTGAAATGGTCATCTCAGGTTCATTTTAGAGCTAAAAATGTCTTGCAATTTGCAACAAATCACAAAGTACTGAAAATGATTGCCTTTAAGTTGCTGTCAAATATATCCAAAATTATATGAAATGGGGTATAACGGAAGTATTCCTAGTAATTTATTTTCAATAGTTCGTTTCTAAAAGTATCAACTTACCGTACGGCGGATATAGTATTTGAAGTTTTAAGCCCTTACACAGTATGCAACACTTACTATGCTTCAGCTTGTAAATAGTACAAATGATCATCATTGTAACTGTTGAGACGCAATGGTCGACCTGCATCTCATTTGTCTCCCGTCATGTTTGTTATTTTTACGCATATTGGTTTCTTTTCTACATCGAATTTATAACAATGCCTGTTATTGAGCAGAGATATGTGGAGGGCTTGTTATATGAAATGAATACTTACCTTTCACGTTTGTGCAGTTCTGCTTAGACCTGGTACGACGATTATGACAACGGTTAAAGTGGACACTCGCGGCGCAGTCTGTATGAAACCACGAATTCCGGACTCAGAGATAGACTGGGCCGATGAAACGTCTGCCAAACTGCCAACTCGACTCGATGACGTTATGCGATAGTTTTCTGTTTGTTGGCCACCGTCTCTCCTTGCAAGCCATGAGTTGCGAGGAGTTCGCTGGTGTTCCGGAATTTCTAATTGGATAAGACATTTCGTCACCGAAGTTGGAAGCCGGAGTGTTGCCACTGTGTTGCCAAGTCTACTATCGATTGTGAAGAATGATGCGGTGTTGCCGCATCTATTTTGCATCTGCTACCACTCCGCGGCGTTGCCAAGATTATCGTCGACAGTTGAAGATATGCTGTGTTGCCATTGTTTAGCTTTCTGGATGTTTCCGAGAGACTGAGTGGAGGGGATGCGTGTCTAGTATATATAGGGGTGCGCCAGCAGCAAATGGTCAGAGACGGCGTGCTGGTAGCATGTTAAGTTAAGTATTTTTCTTTAAATGTCACTATGCCCGATTAGAGAGTGAATTGATTAAAAGTAAATTCTATGGGTATTGTTAGTTTTCGTTTTTGGTATTATGTTATTATTGTCATGGTTCATGTTGGTCTAAAAATAATTGTGAGAAATCCGCAATGAATTTAAGTTACTATGGGGACCAAGGTTTTGTCCATATTACAGTTTTGGAAAATTGTTTGAATCATTTGAGGAAACAATAATATCTTGGAATGTTCGTATACCAAAGGGGCGAGTTTGTTATCATTGATGTATTTGTGGTATGATTTATGTCTTTGTATATCAAGGGGCGTGATTATTATAACTAATGTATATTTTTTTGTTTGGAGTAACTTTGGATATTTTCATATGAGTTTGGAGTTTGAAGGAATTGTGTAATAACTTTGTACCTGAATTTAATTGTTTTATATGGGTCTTTTTAAAAAAAATTTCCAAGATGCAAATATCTTGTGCCCACAAATAAATTACGAAACATAAATAATATTTTTTTTT
>PNEQ01131380.1:0-19570 GCA_003012365.1 Medauroidea extradentata
AAATTTATGCGGGGAATGACTGCCACGTGTTTATAACCTCCGCACTGTAAAACCCCGACAATAAAACCTTGTCTTCACCACGAAGTCGACCTCTTGTAATTTCACCGTCGAACCCACCCCATAATGAGATTCAAGTAAGTTTCAGCTTTGTCGACGGCGTGGTCGATGTTGGCAATGCCACATCAAGGACCTGAGCAGCTTGGTGGATGAGTGGGTAAGGACTGGTACCACTACAATGTGAACTGAAAATGTACAAACAACTTCTTCATATGGTTTGTGTAATAAGCTTGAGTTACTGGGAATGTTGCGAAAAAAGTGTGCGTTATCTTCGTACACAGAATACCAAATGTAACTAATATATCTGTATGGAAGTTAAAAGACTGTAGTTGTGGGAAGGAAAGTCAGCACAATAAGGAAATACAGTACTTAGCGTACCAGTCTTCAAGCATCATCGTATGCCTGCCCTGCGTATCAAAAAATTGTTACATTATCTGTGTTTCTCGGTTTTTGCCGCTACGTCGCCACTGACTGTGTATCATGAACTCATGTCAGGAGTAGTATATTTCGCTCCCTGTGACGTGTTTACTTACTACTAGCACTACCCTTTCTCCCCTCATGGGAGGATTAGTTCTCATGGTCGAGTAGTAAAACTGCTGGTTGTCAGCCAATAACAAATGGTTAATTAAAACACAGTGAGAGTGTTCAACGAATATGGTATACTGTAAGTCCTCGGTATATGTCGGGGTTAGGTTCCTGAAAACAGCAATGCAAACTGAAACGACTTAAATTGAGTCAGACCAGCCCTGCCCTCAACCTACAGAACGTAAATCAAAGACTTACTGTATATAGTTTACGATAAAGTAAGCACTTTGGAATACCATCTTGCCTAGTATAGTAATTAAAACATTATTTGATAGTGGGACCTTACATGTTCACTTTTGAGATCTGTACTGTCTGTATACTTTGGTTGTTACTCAGGGTGATATGTTTCTATTAAAAATTGGCAGGAAAATACAAACGATCAGAAATAAAAAAAGTAAGTAGGTCCTAGGGTTTCGGACATGCTCACTTAATGCCAAATCATCTACAATTTGTATTTTCAAGCAATAAAATATGCCACCAATGAAAAAAACTTAATTATGTGTCATAAACACAGAAAATTAATAGACTACTAATGTTTGGTAGGAAAGTAATACTTTTAAGCAATTTTGTTGTACATTTAAGCAATTTTATTTAACATATAGTAAGCCCCTGCCACAGTGAACTTTTAACTGCAGTGCCGTGCCGTGCTGGTGTGATTCTGGCTATCTGATTGGCCCACGTGACCATGACGTCACTGCCGTTCTACTTGCCAGGCAGTGCTGTGCCGTGCTGTGCCGCCAATTCCAGACAAACTTTGAACTTTTCTAGCAACGGCAGGGGCGGCACTCACCGGCCAACACCGGCAGGGAGCGGCAAGGTGATTGCTGTTCGTTGACTGATGTACGTGACAAAACGAGAGCCATTGTCGTGGCAGCGCGCGGAGAAAAAATGTAAACAAACAAAAATAAGCGACTGATCTGCCACCTATTGTGCGCAGAATGAACTGTACCCCAGCGGCAGGCACCGGCATTCATTGTGGCATACAAAGAGGAGAAAAACGGCCGGTCACCATAGCGGCAGCGCGAGCAGCAAGTCACCAGTAGATGGAACTTTTCATTGTGGCAGGGCCTTTAGTACTTGCTTAATATTTCCTAGCTTATAATTGTGTCGTTATTGCAGCATTCATATTTTGATACTGGAATTTGCTTAAAACCATTGCACTGTAGTTTTACAGTGATTTGAATTTTTTAAAGCAACGTAATTTTCTTATCAAAGAATCCCTATTGTTTTGTCACACACACACACACATATATATATATCATCATTTGTACGTAATTTTTTGGTAGCAATAAACCACACAGTTTTTTCAAATTTTTTGCACCCAAAGTATCACCAATTTTGCTATGAGAACAAGCAAAAGTCAAGCAAAATTATTTTTTGCTAACAAACTGTGCATTATTTTGCAAACCATGTACATATAATTGTGCATGGCATGACTTTTCTTAGTAGTGCACTGGATTTTTATGCACACTCTTTATGTACATATTTATCTATTATGGCCATTCAGAGTATAAAATTGTTATTTAATTTATAATAGAGCATACCCAAATGAATTGATTAGAATGATATACTGTAATAATGTTATTTTTCAAAGTTAATAACTAAAATAATGCAGCATCAGTTTCGTAATTTTGACTTTGAACACTATTTTAAGTTTTTTTTTGTATATATAATTTTACAGACAAAATGTTTCCAGTTCTTAAATATTTAGTATGTACAGTATTCAATAACAAAATCAAATTTTCCCTGCTTTGACATAAATTTCATTATCACAGCTTAAATATGTTTAAAATTTATACAAATTAGAAGAATTAAATTACATTCCTGTAATTTTGTATGCAGGCAACCTAGTAGTAAGAAAGTGCACAGTTCAGATATTTTTATTAGTGATCAGACATTTTCAGATTTGGATAAATGACTATAGAGGACTATTGTAATAGATTGTATTCTCATTATTTATTATTTTCAATCACTATTGTATATTGTGTTTAATGGTTCCTCCTTATTGTGGCAAAAAACAAACTTGAAACCAAGGAAAGGATAAAAAGCGAAGGTGCAAAAAAAACTTGCACAAAAAGAAGAAAGGCAAAAATAATGATGATTGTAGATTACTGTATGTTTTTTTGGAACAAAGTTTTCAAATTATTTTTTCTTTTAAGAATTCTTCTAAAAAGAACTAAATTATTATACAAACTTAAAGTCACTACACTTCTGCTGCATTATTTGCTGCATGCTGGTTTATGGGACAAAAAATTTCCATGATAGGTGCCCTGAACATTTTAATAAATAAATATTGTTTGTAGAATAACAATTTATTCATTAATGTTGCTCGTGATTCTGGTAACAATGTACAGTACTTATTAGTAAAATGAAATAATTTTTTTATGGCACGTGTTTATATTTTTATTTGTTGAAAACATTATTATAAATATTTCTTGAAATTTTTGTAAAAGTTTCACAATTTTTAATAATCTGGTTCAGGTATCTCATATTCAGATATATTTCTCCAATTTACTTTGTAGCCATATGGTGAATTTATTTTTGCTCTCTTAAAATACAATTTATTTCATCATCAAAAAATTCCATATTTGCAAATATTAAAAAATAAGTATATGTAATATTTTAACTATTGTGTCTTTGTGTAAGTTAGATACAGTATGTAACACATTACATATACAATCATTGATTGTTTATTTGTAGCACGGATATTTATGGTTATAATATTTGTCACATTGTGGTTTACATTATACAATAATTATTGTATTACCAGGGGTATAAAAATGGCGTGGCATAAATTATTCTGCAACACTGTGTGGCGATTCTGTTGTGATGTTTTCAAAATATTAAATTTCAATGTAGAAGAGTCAATGCAGGCTTTTTTTATGAGATGTACCATGTAGTGTAACCAAGACAGTTCTTTTTTAATTAGGTAGTGTTTTCATGCAGTTTAGGTGGAAGTCATTAGAGCACATTGTTACAGCAGATTTCACCATTTTATTTACCAAAAAACAAAACAGTATATGTGGTAGTTAAATTATAAATATTAAGCAACACCTAGAAACATCTACATATGTCACCCTAGGCTGAAAGTTGCTTTGAATGTTGATTGTAATGACACCAAGAAGACAGCAGATTCAAAAACGACTGTTAGCTGTTCACATAACCATATTATGTTGTGTTCTTTCTTATAGTATGTTTATGCTTGGTTATGTATACGAGAAGTATGTGTTCTTTAATATTCCCAGGTGTTATGTACATGAAAATATGTTTGTTAGTGTGAGGCGGTCCAGCCACCACTTAGGCCGTAATTATTTCTTGTATATTTTTATTTGGTTTGTTTCCTTATGCTTGATTTATTGATTTTACATTACCTATTTAATTTTCAGTTATTGTTGACAGGAGTTTGGTAAGGTATTGTTTGGCATTTTATCTGTATCAGTATTGAAATTGTTCAATTTTATATTTAATTTGGTTTGTTTAGGCTGAGGCTACTTTGTATTTTAAAATGAATTTAATATTATAATTTGCAGCTTATTTATAATTATACTTAAACTCCTGGCTGGGTATTGTTGACAAGTGTAGTTTGATGGCACAGGTGTGCCTACCCAGTTCCTGGAATTGCTATACAGGTATTTAGATTTTAACAGTTTTTTTCTACTACTTTTACTTTTCATGGGAGTGCACGTGTGCGGCCGCTCGTTGAGAGTGCGAGAGAGACGGTGCTAAGTTTGCGCGGGCTGGCATGGGCAATGAAAAGACAGGCAGTTTAAATTTGTTTAAGTTTATGTTGTAAATTAATATGTAATTACGGTTTTCAGAAGAATTTTTTCACTTTACAGATTGTTTAGAAGTATAAGGATTGTATTTGTTCATTATATTTAACGTAGTTTAAGTTTTCTGTTACGTTTTTACCTTGGTGCGTGGGGTGGCCACCAGAGGTGCTGTAGGGAGAGAACAAGCATCGCTGGGGTCGGCCATACTTACTTGTTGTTCAGTCACGGATGAAGATGGATGTTTGGAATGGTGCATAGGCTGTGTGGGAGCAAGGTGGCGTAGCAGCCATGAGTACTTACTAGTTTTATGTAAAATCCTTCGTTGTTTTTTGTCGCCGAGCGAAGGGCTCATACTTTCGACGAGGATGGTATAAGTAAGAGTATGTCGTGGCGTGTTTGGTACTTTAGGAACTTATTGAAATCCTTCATAAGTTTTTTTTTTTTGGTTGAGCTGTTCTCTCCCGGGAGCATCCGGCTTTGTCTGTGATTCAAGTCTATCATGATTGCAATCTAACTGTTTAAGTATGTAAAAGTTGAATTTTAAAGTTAATTTTAAAAAGAAAAAAACAGTCACGCCAACAAGTTGCAAGTTATTTGAGTAGTCTTCTGAAGTACTTTAATGCCTTCTCTCTCTCTCTCTCTCAATGTCTGGTAAGCTTAGTCTTGGAGACACTTATCACGCACAGCGCTACTGCCTCCATTTGATGACTGCCATTTGAGAGGGATGGAAAGGGAAGGGGGGGGGGGCAGTACACCCTTCTCACAAACATTTCATTGCTATTCATTTCCTATCTTTGAAAGCTGAAGCACTTTGAATGTCCTTAAATTAAATGGGTCTCAGTACCTGCCGAACCAACATACATGCCACCACTGAGATTTTTATAATGCAGCTTATATTGCTGTATATTTCAAGCTGTTTTTTCAGTACCCTGAAAGCTGTGAGCAAATAAACAAGTATTTTTAGGCCCAGTAAATATATATAATACCTACATTATTTATAAATTTTTTCCCATATTTTCATCCTTGCAGAAATTTATTATCTTCCTCTCAATGCAGGAAATAGTTTCTCTCCTAAAGCATTATAATGAAAGCTACTTTTTTTAATGTAGATAATTTTATGTGTAAATCTGTATTCTTGTTTGTGCTAGTGTTCCATGGTAGGCAGCATTCTTAATAAATGCTGTAGACTACTTTTGTGTAGGCCTACATTTTAAATATTTGATGGAATGAATGTCACAAAGTTTGTGAAACTGTGTTTGTCGATAGAATTTTTAAAACAAGTAAAGCACAATATGTACTTACAAGGAATTAGTTAAAATTTTGTAGCTACCCTGGCTTACAAGTCAAATTTGCTTCCTACCTACTGTGACAGTGCGCAAGTATAAAGTTATTAATCCTTAAAAATAAATTAATAAATGTTTTATTGAAATAAAAAAAAAAAGATTATAATGGAAAATGAACAAGCTAATACTCATCTCCTTTACGTTTATATAATGTACTTCTCAATTTGTGCTCTAGTCATAATTATGATTACAAAACTTAATTTACTTAGTAATATTTAAAATATTGGTAAAAAAATCACAATCATATAAAATAAATACAAACTTTATTTATAACAATTAGCTCTTTCTCGATCTATAAGTGTAAAACACATATTTTATTATACAGATGACTAACCTATATTTAAATTCAAAATTACATAGCTATTTTTAAAAATGTGAAATATTTATAATGTTTTTCTTGGCAGTGGAAGAAAATAGATAAAAATAAAGACACATCTTCGAAACATTATCTTTATCTATGTTACAAATTGGCAGTGTTTTGAGATATAATGCACAATATAAACAACGTTAGTGTTTTGAGTCTCAGTGGAAATGTTGATTATACACATGAAGAACATGTTTAGTACGTAAATATTTTATATTCTTACAAAAATTATAATCACAAATTATTTCAGTAAAAAATTGCACTTTAATTTTTAAATTCTACATCCTTACAAAGACAATTGCTGAAAAAAAAAATTTACACCAACTATAGTTTAAAAAAAAATATGGACTTAATATTACAGCAATACAACTTTTTTAATAGAAAAAAAATCAGCAACAGAACTATAAGAATTACTGTACAGGGCAGTGACATGGCACACTCACACTTGAGGAAGTTAAATGATAAAAAAAATGATTGATTCATAACTAGAACATTAAAAGTCAAGCTAGGTATGAATGGAAATTATAATTACTTGACATAAAATTTGGCACATATTTTCAAAACAAAAACTAAATCATAAAACAAAAAAAAATTTTAGACATTAAAATCCTATATTATTTCCTATGGCAATGCTGGAAAAATACTCGACTAGAGCTTTCCACAGACACATTCAATCAGACACCTAACTTTACATAAGTTACAAGGTAGTTCTGTTACTCTTCACATAATGTCACATTGAACTACTTCGTTTCCTACAAGTGGTGTTAAGTAGTACCTACAACATGCCATGATAATATACTCAACATAAGTTCCTTTTTTTTATATTATAAATTCTTTTATACACTTTAAGTAAAAATTTATATATAGCACCATTATAATTTTGCATTTGCAAAAAAAAGTGTGTTAAGAAATTTATGCTTCTACAGGATGAGTAAAAAAGTACAAAGTATAAATTTCTTTTTGCACACAGGTATAATTATTGTGGCAACCCTACATTTCACCTGCTTCATCTAATGTTAATACTTTGTGTGACATTTTGTAATTTCTTTTTCGTTGCAGTTCCACACAATTTTATGTTCTTCTTAAAAATTTACATGATTTATGTGAATGGCACATTGGATGAAATAAAGAAATAAGAAAAGCAAAATTTTTATTAAAAACAAATAGTTATAAGCGGATGAGGAACACTTGGTAGTTTTTTTGTCCTTGAACACATGTGCAAGAGAGCTTGTTATATCGTCTTGCACAAAAATTATTAATTACTGAATCAGGGAGGGACCAATCACATTTCTTTCAAGTTGTGATATATTCAATTAACGTGGTCCCTAGCTCACAATGTAGGGTATTTTTTAAAGTCAGTGGTAGGTTTGCCATCTTGCAAACAGAAACTTTGTATATGGCTTCATACACAAGGGAATATGATAAATTTTCAAACAGAAACACTGTCGCCAAAGTTTTAAAATTAGATTAGTGTTACAATTTTCTGAGATATTTTGAGTTACTTAAATTTTGTTACGTGTACCATAAATTTTTAAAACTTACGTACAAGATGTTGCTTAGCTGTGTCTGTGAAGTTGGACTTGCGCAGTTTGAAAATTTTACTAGCTGCGAATTTTGACTTTTCATTTACCACTCTCGATTTAAGTCCACTTTCGCCTCACCACCTGAGTCGCCACTTTGCAAACCAAGGACTGTGACTTGTGGACAGATGTTGTTGATCCCCTCCCTGGGACTCGGATCACTCAAATGCGCTACGTGTTCTTGATACACACTTGACATCTGCTGACACGCATGCGCTGGTTGCCGCTCTTGAGCGTCTCGCTCTGAGGCTGTCGGAACTGGTTGTCGTTTTCGATGGTCGCCAACCAGAAGCTGAGTTTGTTGGCAAAATAATGGCAGGTGCCACGTGCCCCGTTACATTCTATGAAGGGCGTGGCACGGAAGTCTTGCAGACATGAACCAGGGCTTGCCAGCGCCTGGCCGCCGCCCTCTGCACCAGCTGCCGTGTGCTGTGAACATTATTCACACCATAACACTTCACCATTCCATGAATTACACTACAATTTTAAACAAGGATATCGCAATTTCTGAAGTTAATTTTGCTAGTTTAAACAAAATTACACTGTGCATGTTTACCTTGGATAAAATGACTGTGACATAGTATGTATGGTGTCAACTCATAACTGAAACGACAACATGTCTACAATACAACAAAATTACATGTTATTAGGTCACATTGTACAGCTTTACCCTTCCATTAACATGATCACATAAATTTAGGTAGTGGCGTATGTTAAACTACTGTCTTCTGTGATGGGGGAAAATTTATCACAAGTAACAAACTGTTTTAGTGGCTTCAAAAAATTGATTGGTGATGAAAATTTAGAATGAAGATCCAGTCACATTAACCCCTTCCCTTACAAAGTAAATTGTATAATTTGTATGTAAATGCATCAAGTTTTTTTATTACAGTTTTGATTTCTACTAATGAAGCCAATATAATTACATAAATACACTATTAAACTCGGAGTAATACATTTTCAACCATAACAGCATCCCAAGTCTGAGTTAATTTGGGGTATTAATGGAAGAGGTTAATGAGATATTCAATACACTATAGTTATGTTCAGAATAAGTTAGGTATTTATATTTATTGATATTTTTGGAGACTTGTATTGAGAACTAATGTAATGTTTCACAAGTGGTGTCCTTAGATTTCTGAGCATTTTCCTATTCAGAGGCTCATCACTCTTCTCCTTGTACCATGCTAGCCTACATGACACAACACATCAGTGGGATGGTCCATGTACCTGCCTGTGCCAGATGTCGCCTTATTGCCACACATCACCTGAAAACCTGCAATTTGCCCAACATCAACGCACCAGAATATGTTGTGTGGATTTGTGCCATTCCTTGGATTCTCCGACCGGTAGAGCAATGAACGACACATGTTCACTGCACAGGAAAAGGAATGACTCTTCCCTACCTCGTCCCATTTCAATTTATCACTCACCCATGGTCTTGGCATTGTGTTTAGTACAAGGGGATGTAGGGTATCATTCAAAGAATTTTTTTTATTATTATTATTTACTGTGCTCTCCTCAGAATTTCACCAAATATGTATTCTCAGTACTTTCCACAGAGTTTCTCTCGAGTTCTATCCTGCTATCAGTTGTAGTACTTCATGCAGTGTCACTGGTGGTTTCTCCTGGTTATCTTGTGTGAACCTTCTCAACCTGCATCACAGTGGACTACATCTGTTGCTCTCTGCATGTTCAATCAGCTCTGCCAGCCTTAAATATTAGCAGTCATATTTGATGTTGCCTCCCAAAATGCAGCACTAACTCAGACAACATAATTGTAGGTTCAAATCCTGTGTTCCTCTCAACAATCTTGCTAGATGCTGTGTTCTCTTGCCCCTCATACTAATAATCTGCAGCATACTTACCTTGGGAGTTAAGGACCCTGGACTTCAGGCACCACTGGAATGAGGTTACATACTGTATTGTGTGTGTCTTTAACATAAAATAAATTCTTTCCCTGTTTTTTGGCTTTAGTTCATCCACCAGAGACACTTACTCTCCCCAACACACCATTTTTCGTGTCTCAAGGCATGTGTTTTAATTATTGTTCAGGTCAGACTGAATTGATGCTTACCTTCACTTTGGATGTCTTGAGTAAGTATCTCTTTTTAGTTACTAGCCTGAACTACAGCTGGTGTATAAACAGGAAACACTTAATGCAAGTTACTAAACTGAATTCTCTGGCCAATGCAGACAGCTGTATAGCTAGTTTGCTCGACAGAGGACTTTGCCTAAATCAGGTTCATGTATCATATTTGAGAAGGACATTATAATTCCCTTGGCATCACTGGGAAGTTTGGCAAATTGTACCTGTCATAAAATATTTCCTGATAATATTCAGGCAAGATATTGAGTGCTGAACTGACATAACAGGGGCTACAGCACCAAAACATCTCCTGAATGTTTTTAGATTGTTTACACCCCAGTGTCTAATAAATTATTTTCTGTGACATATCTTTTAATTGTGATTCGTAACAGGAACTAACCCCATTCAGGATAATCACTCTTCTCTTGTCTAATAACCAGTCCCCAGACTGGCTGACGCAAGCCTAAGAGAGTTGTCTTGATTTTCACTCTGCAAGTTGTGGAACAGGGTCCAGTTGCAGGAAGAGTTTATGTACATTTGAGGATGAGGCCAGCAGGAAGAGCGATGCACAAGCAGTCACCCTGGCATACAGTATAGACCAGTCTTCAGGATTTCTAGTGTGTCTGATATGTACCTGGGTGCTTTGAATTCCCTCAGCTATATCACCTCTCCCTACTTTGCCATTGAACTCTTGTTTCCTTGTCCTAAGCCAACCTTGTCCTGACTCTGCCTCACGGATGCCTCCCATTTTAACCAAATATTGTATCCTTACTGCATTAGCTGTACCAAAGACCGAATAACTACGGGGTATAATATTATTCAAAACAAATGTGTCTGCGTTTTCAAATTAATTTTCTTTCGAAAAACAATGTTCTGATGTTTTGGCAAAAAGCCAGTAAAATTGGACTTAGTGCACCCTGAAAACTGTGTTTGCACAATGTTTGAGTTTAATTTTGCGTTTAAAAAACGGTAGATGCTGTATAATTTTATTCAAAACACGTATGTCTGTTACAGTAAATTGTTAACTCTAAACAGTATTCACGCAAAAAAAAAAAAAAAACGTTGAACTTGGCAAATGTGGATTAGTTACCCAGTGTTGTTTACACTTAAGTGTTAAAGAAAAAAAGAAATTCTGATGTCAATAAGAATATTACTTTACTTATAATACATCTGCTTCTTTAAATTAATTTCTCTTTCAAGAAATAACACTACAGTATTTTGGAAAAAACAATGTGAATATGGACTTGATGCTTGCAGAATGTTACACATTGCACAATGCTTAAATGTATTAATTTATTTACTGTATTTTTGTGAAAAGAGGAAATGGAATATTCTTTTTAACGTGTAATATATTTCAGAGTACACATACAAAATCAATCTTTATTTAAGTTAAATCCTTAAAAAAGTTAAGTAAGGCACCAAGTTACGTGAGGGTTACGTTCTTTAGTATGTTATGTAATTTGATTTTTCCGTAAGTCGATCATATGTTCTGTTCTTGAATATAACTTCACAAGAAATTAATATTTTTTTAAAGTTTAATGTCTAGAAATGAGTTAGTTTGCAGAACATTATGGTAAGAAATAAGTTGTACATACAATGAAAAGAATACTATAAACACCCTCGTAACATGCATAATGTTTTTCTAAATGATTAGTTCGGCAAAACACTGGTTGTGGGTGACAATATGGCAACTATCTGTGCATGACTTGTCTGCCGCAATCTTCACACACCCACGCACAGCACAGATGATGCCTAGCAAGGGCTCAGTCACATGCACTCACGGCTTTGCTGATTCGTAACTTTTGTGGAGGAAGTTATCAGCACTACTCATCATTCACGTAGTGCGAGTGGAAAGTAAATTACGGTTATTGGATAACTACATCATATACAAGATGCGATTTGGATTGTGTGCATCATTTGTAACTAAAAATATATAAATGCTTATGTTTCACTGATCAAAGTCATCTGGGTGGCCTGGTGCGTTATCCAAGAGAAGCAGCACTTAAAATGGGGTTTTGTTACTAGCACAATACTTTAGGGACAAAATTATTATTAAAAAAATCTCCTAACAATGCACTTGTAACCCAGCCCTTGGTGTTAGACTTCCAGATTACAGGCAGCTTACTCGGGTCAATTTTCGTAAACACCCGCAGGTTCTGGGAATAATAAACTGCAACAGGTTTAAGTTTCAAGTCTTAGGACACATTGACACATTAGAATGAACCATAACAATGATACAATCTTCTGGTGCCTTAAATCCAGGCATAGATTTTTTCCCTGTGAAACGAATGACAGTTCTGGCATCTGCTAACACAACAGAGCAGTTTCAGTGGCGTTAGATATTTTCTCAGGCAAATATTCACTTTCCTAGATTATTTCTGCTAAGCGTTAGTAATTTTGCTTGCCATGCACACATCAGCACTTGCGGCCTTGCCTATGATCTTGATGCTGTATGTGAAGATTTGCACACTTCTGAATCATTTAAAACAACCCAGTGCTAGCTTTATGGCCATACTCCATGTTTCTACTGTTTTCATGATAATATTTTTAAGCCGTAACAAGTAGTTACTGTTGGGCAGTCTCGTTCAAATGGCTGTTACCATGTTGGCTTATCTTTTCAAGACAGTAAATGCTATGAAGTTAGCTAATAATGTAACTAACAAAATTGTTGTTAGTTTACCAACTACTGTAGTCTAAACCGTATAGGTAATTTCTCGTTTTTAAAAAATTAGCTGTTACGACTTTCCATATCTCTTTCCAGGCTTTCTTAAGCAAATCGTAGTGATTTTTACTGTCTTGTTTGAGCTTTCATTCGTACGTTCCAATAACATTTTAGTGTTGAACAAACAATATCCGCAGAAACATCACTGTTGTCGTACATCCTATAGGCACTTCCGCTTTATGCGAGATAAGCGATACTGCTGTTGGCATGGAGTGCAGCCACTGTGATCAACAAATTACAAAGAAGAGAGAGGGAGAGAGACTGCGAGCATCATACGCTGTGTAGTTATTTATTAATGTTTTTTTCAGACAGTCACCTCGTTCCAAGCATTATCGCACTGACACATCTCGGTCAAAAAATTACGTAACCACATATTTATGTTAGTTGCACCTTATGTAACTCTGTGTCTACCTGCATAGGTGAAATTTGGACTTTAGGAGTGTTCATCATCTAGACATTCGTGTTTGGGTTAGGTATTTAACAAAAATCATTTATTTCTTTGATAAAATATGCATTTTATAACAAACATGATTAGACAACAAAATGGCGAAACTACACCTTTTACATGTAAAAGTTCACAAATATTTGTGTATATATAAAAATAAAAAAAAAAAGTTCTACACAGACAAATACCGAAATTAGTTTTCCTTATGTTGTGCTGAGAGTGCAGTGTGGTGTAAATTAAGTCACAAATTCATAGATGTGTTGTCTGTATTAATTTAACACAAATATTTCAAATTAAAGTTGTATTTTAAATATTTAATCGTTTACTTAATGTTTTCCTATCTGCAAGTACAAATAATTATTGAGATAACTACCATTGGACATTACTTACACCACAGTTTCTCAGCACTCACATGAAAGTTCCAAAACAGTTATAGGCCTACATTTGAATTCCATGAAACATGTTTTATTTATATTCAAACCAAGATTCTAATACACACACACACACGCTTTTATAGACTCTTGCGATTACACATATAAAGCTTACATATCGAAAGATCATCACTTGCAATTAGTCAGTCTTCTGTATTGCGCTTATATACACTGGGAGCTGGCATTCCTTTGGTTCAGACTTACATTTTCTTATTCTGTCTGGACCAGTTGCTGTTGTTGAATGTTTTCCCCTTTCACGGGAGTTATTTCCCTGAAGACAAAGTAATTGTGCTACATCAAATTTTAAAAAAACTAGAAAATCTAATATTTTCTTCCTCGGAATTCTTTGGGAAGTGTAATATCTTACATACATTCGTCTTTCAGTGACACAAGCCATATTAATTAAATTAAAACACTCCAGTTGGCCTAGTACTTATTTTATTATATTTCTGGTTTTTTACTAAGTAAAGAGACAGTCTAGTTGGTCAAAGACTCCGATGAAGTATTTGTAAGATGTTACAGCATGAG
Organism: Medauroidea extradentata; assembly: GCA_003012365.1. Classification (NCBI taxonomy): domain Eukaryota; kingdom Metazoa; phylum Arthropoda; class Insecta; order Phasmatodea; family Phasmatidae; genus Medauroidea; species Medauroidea extradentata. The sequence continues at coordinate 13,918 of PNEQ01131380.1, forward strand.
GGCAATCAATTTAAATGTGACAATATTTTGTCATACCTATTTTACAGTTGATGCTAGGGTAGCACTGTCAAATTTGTTGCTTAAAATACAGCTGTGCTATTAATCCATTGTACGACATGTATTTCCTCTCCATCAGTAATAGTTGATTTCTTTTCACATGTTCCTCTTCCCACATGCTCCATTTCTTTACCTGATACAAAACTCAAATCAAAAAATTTACACTCACTAGTTGATACTAGACATTTTATACCAGTTTTAGCAAGTTCCACAAATGACGCAGGATCATCTGTTGTCAAAATACAAAAGATAGTTTTTATCTCATATTACATATTAAACCAAACATAAAATGGCATTGCTAGTAGCTACTACATCAGGCAGCATTCATGAAGGTTTACTGTAGCCCGTATGTATTTCAGACTTACGTTTTACGTAAATCTTTACTTTCAGTCGATATCAAGATTTTGTAGTCCCATTTCTAAGACTTGTTAGTATTATACTGCATCAAAGTTTACTTACCACTGTATAGAAGAGAATTGCTCATCAACACTAAGAAATTTATTCTGAATTTGGGTACTACAGTACTATCAATTTAGCAATGGAGTGTACAAATGGATTGATCTTGAAAAGATTGTTAATGTCTAGTGCAGAAAATGGTGGTTTAGTTTTGTCATTGAGATTAAAGTTGATTTTATTTCCTCTCATGTATGTTATTTTTAATTATATTTGATAATTTTCAATTTGAAACTGTAATGACCAGTATATTTTTGCTTGTGGTAAACCATGAGCAGCCATGTAAACACATGTTCCTATAAACTGTATCAGTTCACTGGCATCTGTATTTAGTAGTTTCTTTACATTTTTGGCTGAAAAGATCTTTTAATTCTTCAATATGTACTATCATCTTCATAAATAAAGTCTAGAATACTGAAAGGTATCCATAAGCAAATTCAGTTCTGTTTTTACATCCTGATTAGTTTTTTTTTTTTTGTTTGTTTGTTTAGTTGCAGAAGAAATAATCTACCCTTTTACACACATAAGTTTTTCTTTTTGTTAGAAGGCTTCTTGCCTAAATAAGAAGTAGCAGATTCGGAAGTAGTTGACATTGTTTCATTTAAAGATAAATTAGATGTCTGCATTTGTCTCCAGATTCAATTAAAGGTTTGTACGCAAATTCATTTGAAGGATTGTCCTCAGATTCACTTGAAGCTTTGTCTTCAGATTGACTTGAAGAATTGTCATCACTTTGTCTTCAGATTCACCCAAGGAGCTTAGGTCATCTGGAAAAAAAAAAAAAAAGCTATTTAGTGGTTGAGAGTGATAAGAAGAATATAAAAATTTCATAAAATTCTTAAATATAAAAATAGGACACTTCTCAAACTAAAAAAAAAATATTTTGCTCTACACGATACAAAATCAGTACTGGGGAAGAACTTTATAACTTTTTTCCCTGCCATTTTTGCTGGAGATGCAGGTCTGCAGAGTTACCATTCATTCTGGCGGGAACCTATAAGTTAGTCTTAGTCAAAGGGGTAATAACTTACTGTCTACCAATAAATTCCATTCTTTGTGTTCTTTTGGTCTAGCATCATAATCTGTGTTGATATGTATATTTTCGTACGTTTCATTTTCATTGCTGTCACTGAATTCAGGAAAAATCCAGAAAGGTTTTTTGTTCAACCTTCGTAAACTTTCCACCTACAAAATAAACCAAATCAAACAATTTTGTATGACTTTTGTGTATGCTGGGTCCATAAAAGGTACAATCCACTCTAAATAAAAACTATGTAGCTTAAACTGAATTTTAAACTTTATATTAATTTTTAATGTTAAAACAGTAGATTAGCCAAAAAACAATGTATGGTATCAGATACTGCCAAATGGGACAAATTTTATCCATACTATATTTTAATAACTTAGTTATTGGGTTAAATACGACACATACTATTTTTATTTAGTTGTAAGTTTCCAAATTATTTTTCGTTGTGATTATATAGTAGCTTTATGCACTTAAATAAAAGTAAAAATGCTATTCTGATTGTCTAAAAACTACTTTGTAACTTACCTCAAAGTGTCGAATTGAAGAGATATGTAGTGTCTCTCAACGTAACGTTGACAACTGGCTTGTAGTTCACTTGATGACTGCTAGATAGGAGGAAAAAACATAATTTCACACAGAATGTGTTTCAGATACGTACAACCCATTGGGTTTGGTGGTTGTAGATGTTGACAGTAAATTATACAAAAAGAAAACATTAACATGCTGTAAAAGGTGGTTAATTAATTTAATACAATATTAAAATATAAATATATTTTATTGAATGTGGCAATCTGAAACAAAATATACAATTATCTTACTATGGTCAGGGTAGGACTTATAAAAATACCACCATCTGTGAGCAAACACTCAGTTTTAAACATTACATCTGTATAAATAATGCATAATGCTACTTCACAGCTGTAGCCATCTGGATCTGAAGAAAAAACAGTTTAGGCACCATGTATTTGATACCCAGCAAAGTCAGGGAGTGAATGAGTTTGTTCAGGTTGTATTGAGTTTGCAGTGGATATACCTCAGCATTTACTTATGTGATATTCTTATTCCTGTTGGCTGTAAGAAATGCTCAGTCACACGTAAGAACTCAACTTGTGGTTTTGAACATTTATTCCTTATGCTTAGTTACAATGTTGCAAGAAATGCTTCTGAAATAACAATAAATTGATTCAATAGACAGAAAGTTATGCATCACTACATTTATGAAGATGGAAAATTGAAAATTGCTTGCATCTAAATAGAAATTTGTAGTTTTGTGCCCAAAAACTGTAGTTATGCTGCAAGAAGTGAGTTGCACAAGGAGTTTTTGTTATTAAAACGTCCTGGAAAGTGAATTACTTGAATCCTTGTTCTGTCGCAAGGACACAAATTTGTTCGTCTGTTTATTAATTGTCTTACTGTCCTCAGTTATGGTGTTATTTATTTTCGTTAGCTTTTTCAAGGCGTGTATGTTTCTGTTGTCATCAATGTCCAGTTTTTGTTGTTCGTTTTGTCTGTTTTTGTTGTAAATATTTTTTGTGTGTTAAGTACTTGCTGACGGAATTCCTTTTGTGAAATAATCTGAGTTATTTATGTAGTTTTTTTTCAAAAAAGGTGCTTGGATGCTTGTTTGTGTTATTTTCTTGTAAATCACTGACTGACTTCCTTATGGAATTTTATGTGTTTGCCTTTGTTTGCCAGTTGTAAACCAAGTTGTTTTGTTTGTGTTTATTCTCTGTTTTTCTGTGACAAACCATTTGATGCAATAGCGTATGTCCAAAAATACGTCTTTAGTTTGTAACACACAGATTATATTGACTGAACTATCATTTTAAGAATTTTGTTAGAATTATTTTTAAAAATGTTTTCCCTGATTTTTGACATTTTAAAAAGAAATTTCTCTGCAGGCTGCATCTTGTCCATGGGTCGCCTGTTGAGAAAACCTGGCCTATAATAGGAACCAGTCCAACACTCACCTGGAGCAATTTTGGGAAACCACATTAAGGGTGTTCCAGTGCGTTAAAATCATAATTTTATATTTTTATGAAACATTGTAAATTTTGTAGACAATACTTGTGAGTACATTTTACTCTTACAAAACAATTTTAGCTCTCATAGTTTTCTCGAAATTTGCTTGTTACACTGCCATGTAAATAGTGAAAACCAACTGTCCTACTTAAACTAAATAATTAACTGTGAACTTACATCCTATGAGCTATGCAATAAGACATTTAAAAATCCACAATGTAATGTTTTGAATTTTAAAAAAATCACAAAAGTAATGAAAAACAGTTGCAAATTCAGCAATTTTTTTAAAATACATAAATAGTTTGCAGCATTTTTTTCAAATGTTTTATTATGTAGCCAATAGTAGACCTACGTTACTTCGCATACGTAAGTCAATTGGTTTTCAATATTTACATGGCAGCAGAACATGAACATTTTGACTTTGATGCACTGCGTTTTCAAGTATTGTCTGCAAAACTAACACTATTTTATATAAATATATAATTATTACTTTATCGCACTTTAACACCCTTAAACTGAAATCAGGATGTTCAGAGCCGGAAATCGAACTCACATCCTCTCGAATGTGGGTCCAAAGTGTTACCATTGTACCACCTAACTCAATGTAAATAAAAATCTCAGTGTTTTGAAGAGCTGTAAAGAGTATAATCCGAAGAACTCCATTTCAGTTAGAATTTGTAGTAGTCAGAGAATGAAACGGGAATACAAGCATTAGCAGCTGTATGTACTTACCATGACAAAACTGTAGCCCATCCAGAGGCCAGTCCAGCCACCAGGGCAGTCTGGAATGTTCAGTCCTTGGCTGTGGACTGCAATGACGTTCGCAGGTGCCTCGCACACCACACACCTACACACAAAGGAGCTCTTAATGTAATCTGTGTACTGTGTTCCGAGGGTTCTTTAAGGGTGTTCACGTGGCAAAAATTCATGTTGTTATATTTGCACTGCATAGTGATCGCTTTATAGTCGTTACTTGTGACTACAATTTCCACTTGTAAAAATTAACTCTCATACTTTTTCCTGTAGTGACATGACAAAGTCAAAATTTGCAAGTTACGGGAACATGGTAATAACAGAAACCAAGTGTCTTCGTCGAATAAAATAATTTGCACTGAAATGAGATATTATGGGTAATATGTTAAAATGTTTAAAAATAAACAATAAGATTCCTCGGTACTTTAAAAAAAAAATCTGAAAATGATGACAGTTTACCTTGTTTTTGGGGTTAAAAAAATACAAAAGGACTGTTGTGTGTTTTTAAATATCATAGCATATTGCCCATAATATCTTATTTCAGTGTAAATTATTTCATTTGAGTGAGACACTTGGTTTTTGTTATTACCATGTTCCCGTAACTTGCAAATTTTGACTTTATCGTATCACTATGGGAAAACTATGAGAGCAAAAAATATTTACAAGTGGAAAATGTAGTCACAAGTAACGTCTATGAAACGAGCACTATGTTGTGTAAATATAAAATAATGCATTTTTGCAAGTGAACACCCTCATGGCTATACACGGTAGAATGTGTATCAACAGCAGTTAATATGTTTACTATATCCAGAAAAAAACAGCCAGTTGTTTTGAACCTGTTGCCACCCAAAATTACAACAACATATATGATAACTGGCTTCGAGCTGAAAAATGTTTGCGGTTTGAACAACAAAAGACTGAAATTAACTATTCTGGTTGTTCACTTTTTCAGAAAACTTTCTCTCCGCAATGTGGAAAACTATTGCTATAATAATCATTATTCTGCATGTTATTTTATATACTGCATTTCTAAAAATGAATCTTCCATTGAATTTTTAATAACAAACTGATACAAGTTTGAGGATTTGCATTAGTGTTAGCACTGATAAATTCAACTCTACTCATGTGTAACACCTAAATCCTGCTGTTTGGTAACCTTACTCATAGTAACCAAGCATGGTGGAACTATATTGTGCGTCTGTATCCTTCCGCCGGAAGGAGTTCCTCCTGCCCCTCTGCTACTGAGAAGCAGTACTACTCAAGATGGCGACGCGGTAAGTGGTGTATAAGGAGCGTATATAGCTCCTTGTTTGTTCGATAGTTCTAGTGGATCTGTTCGGA
>PNEQ01131381.1:0-19571 GCA_003012365.1 Medauroidea extradentata
GAAATAGTAGTAGTAGAAGTAGTAGCAGTAGTAGCAATAGTAGTAGCAGTTGTAGTAGAAGTAGTAGTAGCAGTAGTAGTAGAAGTAGTACCAATAGTAGTAGAAGTAGTAGCATTAGTAGTAGTAGTAGCAGTATTAGTAGAAGTAGTAGCAATAGTAGTAGTAGAAATAATAGTAGTAGCAATAGTAATAGTAGCAGTAATAGCAATAGTAGTAGCAGTAGCAGTAGTAGTAGAAGTAGTAGCAATAGTAGTAACAGTAGTAGCAATAGTAGTAGTAGCAATAGTAGTAGAAGTAGTATCAGTAGTAGTAGCAGTAGTAGCAGTAGTAGTAGTAGCAATAGTAGTAGTAGAGGAAGTAGTAGAAGTAATAGTATTAGATGTAGTAGCAGTAGTAGCAACAGTAGTAGTAGCAATAATAGTAGTAGCAGTAGTAGAAATAGTACTAGTAGAAGTAGTAGTAGAAGTAGTAGAAGTAGTAGCAGTAGTAAAAGTGGTAGCAGTAGTAAAAGTGGTAGCAGTAGTAAAAGTGGTAGCAGTAGTAGCAATAGTAGTAGCAGTAGTAGTGTAGTAGTAATAGTAGTAGCAGTAGTAGTAGAAGTAGTAGAGATAGTAGTAGCAGTAGTAAGTAGTAGAAGTAGTAGCAATGGTAGTAGCAGTAGTAGTAGAAGTAGTAGCAATAGTAGAAGTAGTAGCAATAGTAGTAGCAGCAGTAGTAGTAGAAGTAATAGAAATAGTAGTAGTAGCAGTAGTAGAAGTAGTAGCAATAGTAGTAGCAGCAGTAGTAGTAGAAGTAGTAGCAATAGTAGTAGCAGCAGTAGTAGTAGAAGTAGTACAGATAGAAGTAGCAGTAGTAGAAGTAGTAGTAATAGTAGTAGCAGCAGTAGTAGTAGAAGTAGTAGAGATAGTAGTAGCAGTAGTAGAAGTAGTAGTAATAGTAGTAGCAGTAGTAGTAGAAGTATTAGCAATAGTAGAAGTAGTAGCAATAGTAGTAGCAGCAGTAGTAGTAGAAGTAGTAGAAACAGTAGTAGTAGCAGCAATAGTAGTAGAAGTAGTAGCAATAGTAGTAGCAGTAGTAGAAGTAGTAGTAATAGTAGAAGTTGTAGCAATAGTAGAAGTAGTAGCAATAGTAGTAGCAGCAGTAGTAGCAGAAGTAATAGAAATAGTATTAGTAGCAGTAGTAGAAGTAGTAGTAATAGTAGCAGCAGTAGTAGTAGAAGTAGTAGCAATAGTAGAAGTAGTAGCTATAGTAGTAGCAGCAGTAGTTGCAGAAGTAGTAGTAATAGTAGCAGTAGCAGCAGTAGTAGAAGTATTAGAAATAGTAGTAGTAGCAGTAGTAAAAGTAGTAGCAATGGTAGTAGCAGTAGTATTAGTAAAAGTAGTAGCAATAGTAGTAGCAGTAGTAGTAGAAGTAGTAGTAATAGTAGTAGAAGTAGTAGCAGTAGTAGAAGTAGTAGCAGTAGTAGTAGAAGTAGTAGCAATAGTAGTAGTAACAGTAGTAGCAATAGTAGTAGTAATAGAAATAGTAACAATAGTAGTATTAGGAGAAGTAGTAGCAATAGTAGTAGCAGCAGTAGTAGAAGTAGTAGAAACAGTAGTAGTAGCAGCAATAGTAGTAGAAGTAGTAGCAATAGTAGTAGCAGTAGTAGAAGTAGTAGTAATAGTAGAAGTAGTAGCAATAGTAGAAGTAGTAGCAATAGTAGTAGCAGCAGTAGTAGCAGAAGTAATAGAAATAGTAGTAGTAGCAGTAGTAGAAGTAGTAGTAATAGTAGTAGCAGCAGTAGTAGTAGAAGTAGTAGCAATAGTAGAAGTAGTAGCAATAGTAGTAGCAGCAGTAGTAGCAGAAGTAGTAGAAATAGTAGCAGTAGCAGCAGTAGTAGAAGTATTAGAAATAGTAGTAGTAGCAGTAGTAAAAGTAGTAGCAATGGTAGTGGCAGTAGTAGTAGTAAAAGTAGTAGCAATAGTAGTAGCAGTAGTAGTAGAAGTAGTAGAAATAGTAGTAGTAGAAGTAGTAGCAGTAGTAGAAGTAGTAGCAGTAGTAGAAGTAGTAGCAGTAGTAGTATAAGTAGTAGCAATAGTAGTAGTAGAAGTAGTAGCAATAGTAGTATTTCAGTAGTAGTAGCAATAGTAGCAGTAGAAGTAGTAACAATAGTAGTAGCAGTAGAAGTAGTAACAATAGTAGTATTTCAGTAGTAGTAGCAATAGTTGTAGTAGAAGTAGTAACAATAGTAGTAGAAGTAGTAGCAATAGTAGTATTTCAGTAGTAGTAGCAAAAGTAGTAGTAGAAGTAGTAACAATAGTAGTAGTAGTAGTAGAAGTAGTAGCAATAGTAGTATTTCAGTAGTAGTAGCAATAGTAGCAGTAGAAGTAGTAACAATAGTAGTAGTAGTAGAAGTAGTAACAATAGTAGTATTTCAGTAGTAGTAGCAATAGTTGTAGTAGAAGTAGTAACAATAGTAGTAGAAGTAGTAGCAATAGTAGTATTTCAGTAGTAGTAGCAAAAGTAGTAGTAGAAGTAGTAACAATAGTAGTAGTAGTAGTAGAAGTAGTAGCAATAGTAGTATTTCAGTAGTAGTAGCAGTAGTATCAGTAGTAGCTATAGTAGTAGTAGAAGAAGTATCAATAGTAGTAGTAGAAGTAGTAGCAGTAGTAGTAACAGTAGTAGCAATAGTAGTATTTCAGTAGTAGTAGCAATAGTAGTAGTAGAAGTAGTAACAATAGTAGTAGTAGAAGTAGTAGCAATAGTAGTATTTCAGTAGTAGTAGCAGTAGTATCTATAGTAGTAGTAGAAGTAGTATCAATAGTAGTAGTAGAAGTAGTAGCAGTAGTAGAAGTAGGAGCAGTAGTAGTAACAGTAGTAACAATAGTAGTAGTAGAAGTAGTAAAAATAGTAGTAGTAGAAGTAGTAGCAATAGTAGTATTTCAGTAGTAGTAGCAGCAGTAGTAGAAGTAGTAACAATAGTAGTAGTAGTAGAAGTAGTAGCAATAGTAGTATTTCAGTAGTAGTAGTAGTAGCAATAGTAGTAGTAGAAGTAGTAACAATAGTAGTAGTAGTAGAAGTAGTAGCAATAGTAGTATTTCACTAGTAGTAGAAGTAGTAACAATAGTAGTAGAAGTAGTAGCAATAGTAGTATTTCAGTAGTAGTAGCAGTAGTAGTAGAAGTAGTAACAATAGTAGTAGTAGTAGAAGTAGTAGCAATAGTAGTATTTCACTAGTAGTAGAAGTAGTAACAATAGTAGTAGTAGTAGTAGTAGAAGTAGTAACAATAGTAGTAGTAGTAGAAGTAGTAGCAATAGTAGTATATCAGTAGTAGTAGCAATAGTAGTAGTAGAAGTAGTAACAATAGTAGTAGAAGTAGTAGCAATAGTAGTATTTCAGTTGTAGTAGAAGTAGTAGCAGTAGTAGCAATAGTAGTAGTAGAAGTAGTAGTAGCAATATTAGTAGCAGTAGCAGTAGTAGCAATAGTACAAGTAGTCTAGTAGCTGTATTAGTATTAATAGTAGCTAGTAGTAATACCATCTTGATCTAATAAGAATCAAGAGTCGTCTTCTGTACAAATGTTTGCCTTTGTCATTCCTCTTCCATCAGCAATATCATCCTATTGTCTCGAAATTGACGTATTTTCATTTTTTTTGAAGCCTGACCTCACTTTGTTGTAGATAAGCGTTTTCTCTCATTTAACTACATTGTAACATATTTTGAATATTGGTTTCCATTTGATTTCTGAGTCTTCCAGTCTCAATATGGATCATAAACTTAAAATATATCTGAGTGACCAGAAGAAGTTCTTTAAATTATTTCGGGATGAGGAGACCTTCGTGATAGACAAGTTACCATTCAACGACATTATATTTCGCTTTGTCTGCCAAATTGAAACCTAGCAGCCAACATGAAAATAATTGAAGAGCAACACAAGCACATCCGTGCCATTCTAAAGGCCTACGATATGCTGTAATCCTTGATTTACTGCGTGATAAATGTGAGGAGTAATGCGCAAGTTGGCTTCCTGCAGGCCTTTAAATGTAACTGTAGGAGTAAGTCCATTTTCAAGAATTGTACCGCCTAATCTAAAATTAACTGCCCTCAGAATATCGAAATTTACTGACTCTATTTGAAACATAGTATTTAATCTGTTTCGTACAGCTTGAGTAATATTTGACAGAAGAGCAATAACTGTTAATATTTTGAGAGTGTGAGAGAATTTTGGTCAGTGCGTAACATCTAGGTCTTCAGCGCTGGTGAGGGGTGACATGAGGTGAGTATGGAGCAGCGCCGAAATGCTGTGGCGGGGGAAACGGGAGATCCCCGAAATAACTCGCCGACCAACGGTATCGTCCGGCACGATTCCCACATGCAATAATTCGGGTAATCGACCCCACCGGGAATCGAACCCGGATCGCCTTGGTGGGAGGCGAATGGTCTCACCACTCGGCCACCGCGGTCCCTTAATATTTTATGATATATGTTGCACTGCAAGACAAAATTTACACTGCACTGTTGAACTGAACATCTCAATTCTCAGGTTCAGTTTAGAACAAAAATGTCTTGTGTTGTCACACACGTAAGAAAATATTAACAGTTATTGCTCATAAATAGCGGTCAAGTTTTACTGAAGTTATACGAAACACTTTTGAAATGGCTCTTCTCTAACAACAAAGGATGAGGATGCGTGGACGTGAATTCTCTCGGCGACGCCAATATTACGGTACGCCTGGCAACCCCGGAAGGTTGGAATAAAGAAGGATGGCAGTTGGGAGGGGGAGAAAGGCACACAGCTGTTGCGCGCGGCTGCCAGGCAGTCCTGCCAACTTTGTGCGGTTAGCTGAGGGGTAAACAACACCGCCCGCTCCCTCTTCCACTTGTCAAATGATGCAACACACGTAGTCGTACCGGCCAGCCACGCGGCTGTCACGTGACACTCAGGGTCGCCACACTGTCTGCGCCAACTACACTCTCAGCTGTGCGACCGCAATTCAAGGTCGCGCATTCACACGTGCTGTTAAACTAAACCTATCACTAGAGACATGCAAAATTCGCGTTATAATTTGGTAGCAGACTAAACTTCACTTTCCTGTACATAACAGAGCATAATCAACTGGCCACGAACTTTATGTGTTGACATTTACGTGTGTTACGTCTTTACAGAGATTGGCCTCTCTACCGTGTAAGCGTTCTCCGCGGCAAGTCACGACAATATCGGCCAGCGGGAGACGTCGAACAGGTCTATAGTCACTTGGAGTCTAGTCAGCTGTCTGTAAATAACGCGAATTTTGCATGTCTCTACCTATCACGCGTTTTACGTGGTTACACGCGTCGTCCTTTGTATCTGTTTTGTCCTTATCAATATGGACTCGAAATTTTCGTGAATTCAATTACCTGTAGGCTAGAATCTATTGTACTATGCATACTCAAGCCAGGACTATTAGTCAACTAGCTGCCACTAAGTGGAACAGCAGGCAATGAACTAATAGACGGGCCTTGAGTATTCATAGTACAATTGATTCTAGCCTGCAGGTCATTGAATTCGCGAAATTTTCCAGTCCCTACTTATCATTAAAGGCTCCAATTTTTTATTTGAAGATTTCTTCACGGGTTTGTTTCAGTGTATCATGAGCATATCTGCAGTGCAGCTTTATTTCATGGTCATTGGTTGGCTGTTTTCAAATTCGTTACACGTTTTACTGCAAATCATACACGTGTTGTTTCGCAGAAACTAGGGAGAGAAGCAATTCGCGATTTTAATTACCTGCATGCTAGAACCCACTGTCCCATGCGTACTCAAGTACTGACAATTCGTTCATTGTCTGCTGTTTCAGAAAGTAGCAGTTAGTGGACAAACGGTCGGGGCTTGAGTGAACACAGGGCAATGGATTCTAACGTGCAGGTAACTGGAATCGCGAAATTTTTCTTTCCCTAACAGCAGGGGCGTAATTCAGGTTTTCTTTGGGGAAGGGGGAGGGGCAAGTTTTTTTTTCTGTGACAGTGACTTTGTCGCGTCTTTTTCTATTAATTAAACACGTATAAATTAGAAACTTTAATAATAAAACTTCAGCATTATTTAAATAACAAAACACAAAATATAAATTTTATGCCTAACAGTAACCTTTTTCTCACCGACACATTTAAGCTAGTCTCTGCGCAAATACACACAGCCGCTAACCATCAAGCAGAGATGTAGCTGTACTTGTGAGACACTGAAGCAAACTGTTGCAAAAATATCCCAAGTATCAAACATCAATTGGCTCACTTGTGCAAATATGATCGTGATAAGCAGCCCACAGGCAGTAAACATTCGGAATGCACCCGTGGCCACATGTGGCATACATGACGCATAATGAAATCACCCACACGTTAACCACAAGCATTCTTATTATACTCAGATACTTGTTAGTTTGCTAAGTCTGCTTGTGGACCGTATACTGAAGTATGCCAGTCTTTTTAAACTAAGTTGCCCATATTAAAAGTATGTCAGTATAACGACAAACATATTTACTGACATGTCCTCATTAACAACTATTCCAGCAAAAGTGGACGATCATCCTAGCGAACGTTCGCCGCTTCTGCCAACAGTTGGCCAACTGAATAATGATTGTATTTGCTACTAGGGTTTGAGCAGAAATCAAATTTCTATGGCAACCAGTAGAAACCTGAAAAATTCGCATTTTTTTTGACACAAGCCAAAATTCCAACAACTGTAAGATCGCGTCGCTCTCGCAATTGGACTTCGACTTTTTCGACATCTCCTGTAGGCGCCGAACAAATAATAAAGAAGCAAACTAAGTGCAGTCTCTTATGATTAGAGCGGGTGATTTTTGCTGGAAAGAAATGGTGCAACATTTTGTATCAATGCATAACGCTCACGTCTGTACCTCTGCTTCGTAGCTATTGGCAGAGTGTATTTGTGAAGAGAAGTAGTTCATTTGACTGTGCCAATGAGAATGAAGTTTCTGCGACACGTGATTTGTGAGTAGATTTCCAAAACGTTGAAAGTTAAAAACAGCCAATCACTAACCATGAAGCAGAACTGCAGTTTGCACTTGAGGCATTGAATCAAAATGTTGCATAATTCTTTTAACTGGCTCTATTTATGATGTATCATTGTGTCAGCAAGCAGCCAATGAGCAGCCGTTGTCTACTCAAGTATACAGATATTTTTAACGCTAGCCTATAGGTCAATGAACCAGCCAATTTTTCCTGTATCTAACTGTGTTGTTAAGAGGCTTATGCACTTGACGCATGAGCGATGTTGTAGTGTGCCGCGCCTTTTCTATTCTATGCGAAGCTCCTTAACTTATTCACAATACGTTTATCCACGAAAAGAACACACAGTTCAAACTATGCTTCTATCATTTTAAAAATGCAACATGCTTATTTAAAACATGTTTTTAGGGCCCCTCAAAATGGCTAAAATCGGTTTTTTTAGACTGCCGTAACTGGAAAAATGCCACCCGGATTCGTAAAACTCAACGTTAGGAGCATGCGTTGGTCTTTACTACAAACTTTCCTCTTATAATATTCTAGGGTTGCCGCTTTAAGTCCCGTAGGAAAAAGACAAGTAGGAAAACACTGCACGTCAGTTTGGTGCCGCTAATAGAAGCGATGTTGTTACCGTCGAGTGTGGAAAGATGAACCTTATCGCTTCACTGTCTCCGCGCATTAAACGCAGAAAATTACACCCGGTACATAGCCTTCTTAACACAGCGCAGAAAGTCATCGAAGACAGCATGCCTTGTAGACGCATTAGTGCGTGTACTATCGGAGATCTGAGCCCGCAATGTGGGTCTGCGTGAAGTTGGCGTGACGTGCCGTGCTATATTTGTCGAGGCTAGTGAGGTACATCGATACCACATGGTCTTGTTGGAACCAATAAGTGTACGAGGTCTCCCACGCACGTTCTGTGACGGTTACGTTTGACAGACACCAGAGAGAATTGTATATCGCGGAAAAGGTTGCCTGTTTAATATATTAAAATGTAGCGTGTACTTGTCCTATGTTCTTATTCCGTTAGTAGTGTGTTCGAGTTGACTGGATCAATGAGAATTGCAGCACGCCAGCGCTCAGCGATTGATATTCGTCTCTGTTAATAGCACCAATCACATGTTATAAGGTGTTCGGTAAAAAACGAGCAGTTTGAAACCCTGGTTATTTTATTCCTTTCATATAGTTTGTATTTTCCTGCAAGTTTTTAATATAAACAAACCAATTTAAGGATTAATCAAAGTATTTGTATTGAACTGTACTTAAAAATGTTGTGTTTGATCTGTCTATATATATATTTTTCAATTATAATGCTTTAACGCGAATCACTTATACGATGTTTCAGAGACAGTCGTGGTATATAAAAATGTCGCGATGTTTCCCTTTCTCTGAAGATCTGAGTAAGTGGAAATGTGCCCCAAGAATTACGGAGCTACGTAACATTTGTGCCTTTAAACCGGCCACAGTTACTTGAGAATCTAGAATAACCGTGTCATCCCACACGATGTCTATGAGGTTGGAATTATACGAATTTCGGTTTACTTATTCATATGTAGGCTTCACTGGACATTAGGGTGTTTAGAAATATGACATAATTTAAAAGAATTCAGTTATTACATTTACCGTTACAACGTGACCTGCGAAGAATCTAATTCATTTCACTATACGCTAATAGAATATGACTTCTGGTAGTGATCCTAAGTTGTTCATTTAAGGACGTTCTGCAGCGGCATGTGTAAACCATCGGATTAAGATACCCTGATAACTGTATTTCAACAAGACGATGATAGTCACTGAGTGAGGTGGTGCAACGGTGAGATCTTTGAATGTTTGTTGCAATGGGACGTAATAACAAGAATATATGGGTTTATGGATAAATGCTTTGTTGATAAAAACCTGCAAAACGGTTAAAATGGAAACCTCAAAGACAACAAGAATGTTAGACGTATAGGGAAGTGCTGTTGTACTTGATGCAGAAAAATCAACAAAGTTTTTTTTATTTCAAGAAATTCCAAATTGGAAATTCATTCAAACTCCAGCAAAAGGGACAGACATAAACGGAAGCAAACGCTGAATTTAAAATTAATGCGGAATTTGGCAAAGACAACGGTGAACAACGTACAAATTCCTATAAGGACAAGACGACACACATATTCCCGTCAAGAAATCCCGAACCGCTCCATGATAACCAGGCAAATTATTCATATTAATGCATTAAAGTCTCCATTCACTTTCAGTCAGGTCGAGAGCAGAATTTTAAAACACTGTTACAAGTTCGCAAAATTTACGTGTGGGCAATTCTCTGAGCTCTTTCGGTTCTTATGATTAGAAATAAAAGAGTTTAATTAAGATATTGATTTACTAGCATACAAAAATACACAAAACAGTAATCAACTATAACTTTAACAGCATCCTTATTATATGCAACAATTACTAGCAGCAGAATTTTTCCCAATGCCGAACTCTTCCATAAGAAAACTCGTTCTCTTTTTTAACCTGTAGTAGAATTAACCTTGAAAGAGTTATTTGGATCTCGATTTTTTTTTCTTTTCGTTTGAGGCACGAACACTGGGAAGCCGGCAAGTCGACGCTGACACTTGCGTCAAACATATCATCGCCTCTTGTCGCTGAATACTAAACTAGCGTGCAGTGTTTTCGTAGAAAGTACTTTTCAGTACGACTTCAAGAGACGACCCTGTTATTATATTTGTGAAAAATATTTGTAATATCTAATGCAGGCGTGTATCACTGCGTATAACGATTATGACTGGACAGCGGCGTCATTTCAGGTTTTTCTGGGGTGGGGAGGGGGGGGGGGCAAAATTTTTTTTTCGACAACAGTGACCTTGTTGCATCTTTTTTATTAATTAAGCATGTATAAATTAGAAACTTTAATAATAAAACTTCAGTTCTATTTGCTATTCCCTACTACCTTGGATGTATCCGTTTCTTCTCTTAACTTCTGTTCCAGTCGATGTATCAAAATTTTTATCACGGCAAGGCATAGATACAAACTTAATCGATTTTCTGTAATTGTTGGAATCATTATAAATTCATTATTTTGTAAAGGGAAACAGCTGAAAAGGAAAAATAGCTTTATTTACGGGAGCGACTACAGAGGCCACAAAATTAACAGAAACAATGCCATATGGATTCCAAAAAGTGAATGAAACAATAAACTATGGCTTGTCAGCGTGAAAAAAGTAAACCAATGTCTCTATTCTCTGATTTGTAAGAAAAACCATAAAATCGATCTGACAGGGATGAATCCCCCTTAAGTTAGCATTATTGAAATAACAAAATATAATTAATATATTTTATGCATATAAAATTCTAAGTGTATGGGGGACGTTGGCCTTACACCTGCCCCCCCCCCCCCTAAATGACGCTCCTGCACTGGAAATTTCCTAGATGCTTCAACGTGAAAAATCTATTTTTACCACATTTCAGGAGCATGGTTATCATTACTGACCCTTGTTTTCCGCGAAAAGAATTCTGCCACGCTTTGTGTTGGTGCCATACAGTGCACATCTGCAGTTCTGCTTCGTGGTCTGTGATTGGATATTTTAACTGTCACGAGCCTTGGGATTCTACCGGCAAATCACAGACGTGTGGTGTTGCAGGAACGTTATTGTAATTAGCTCAGTCAGACGAGATACGGCTCTTCACATAGACACGCTGCCAATACCCACGTAGCAGAATTGCAGATGTGCACGTAAGACACTGAAACAAACTGGGGCAAAATTCTTTTCGCGCAAAGCAGGGGTCCATAGTTATGATGTTTTAACAGGCTGACGGTATTTTTACAATTACATGGGCGTAGTTGAAAGTGTCTCTTCTTTTCGTAGATAAACGCATCGAAAACGTATTTAATAATTACCCACGAAAAAATACTTTTCGTGCCACTGACCTCTGTGTGAATCCCACATGATATTTAAACACACACATGGAATAATTCGTTCACACCTGCCGCGGCGGCAGATATCTTACATGTGAGGAACCTAGTAGTTGTCGTGGGCCGGCAGGTTTTCTCGAAGTTCTCCCGTTTCCACTGCCCTTCGCATTCTTTCGTTTCTCCGTGGTACGGCCTTCATATGCCTACGAGCACCCAGTTCACATGTCTGCCAAATAATAAAGTGCGTTATTCCCTGCCCTAGGATATCCTCGCCGTACACTATTTATGATTTACTAGCTAGTACTCGCAACTTCGTTTGTGGTGTTTTCAGTTTAATAAGACAACATTTATGACTCGCAAAGAATTTAAAAGTGCTTAAAGATGAATAATTATGTTAAGGGTCGTTCATTACAGATTTAGAAATATAAAAAAAAATAATAAATATAAATTGTTTTAACAAATTTTCTGGGGTGAACCGTTTGCATCTCTACAACATTCTGCCCTCTCTCCCCTCCGAAGAGATGTGTTTGAGAAACTTTTACAGATTTACGCACAGCAACTTGCCAAAGTTTCATCCCAGTTGGACTGACGATTTAGGAAAGCATACGTTATAAATGACAGACATTAAAGGTAGCTCAGGGGATGATGTCAGCAAGGTGAAGCGCCTTTACATGTTGCAGTCTTCCCCCCCACCCCCCAGGTTCTTTACTTTTTTGCCCTGTAGTGAATGTCAAGAGGTACCTACTGTTTATATACTATTATTGGTTTTCCCTGTGTTTCCAAGCAGAGGAGGGAGTAACGCTCTACGTACAGAACATCTGGTGGCATCTGGCAGGCGTCTCGCGTCTGCAACAACA
This sequence comes from Medauroidea extradentata, assembly GCA_003012365.1. Classification (NCBI taxonomy): domain Eukaryota; kingdom Metazoa; phylum Arthropoda; class Insecta; order Phasmatodea; family Phasmatidae; genus Medauroidea; species Medauroidea extradentata. Next base: position 11,731 of record PNEQ01131381.1, read on the forward strand.
GCGACAACAACAAGTTGTATAAATACAGATGACTAACACTCGCAGCCGTGCGGCGTTTGTTTCCTGCTACACATCAGCGCTTCCTCGAAGTGTGTGGTGCGACTGTCGTACAGGGTCCAACCCCACCACGATCCCACCCACATCCTGGCAGAGGAAACAAGTCCACACTACACGAGGCCTTTGAGCCAAGTCAGAGATGTGACGTTACAACAATTACGACTACATCGCCGTCAATCAGGTCATGATTTTTCTTAATACCAACCTAGGTCGTAGCCGACTACGCATTCCGGAAAAGGGCGTAAATCCAGTGAAATCAATTTACATTAATGTTTTATATTTTCCAATAACGTATGAGTACCTACACCATTCACACGATTGTTGTGCAATTTTGGTGAGTATTGCGTACGTCCGGAAGGTTTCCAACAAGAAAATTTTATATACAGGGAACAGGGTGAAGAAAGGAGGGTGTGAAGCAGAAGGGGTACCCAAAAAGTTTAGTACGATTTTTATTTTTTTTAATGATTGTTAAAGTGTCGTTAATTACTGTTAATATCGTTATGTACAATTTAGGATTTTCAAAAATATTTAGTTTCAGAAGATTTTTTTTAGAAAATCTTCGAAAAAAATATAATAGCCGGGATTATTATTCATTTTAAATATCACAACTAGTAATACTATTAATTCTCATATGAAATTTGAAGAACATGAAATAAAAATAAAATTCCTTTTTTGCATTTTTCAAAAATATATTAAAAATTTAAATACATATTTACATAAATTATTTAAGATAATTTGGAGTACTTAGATCGTTACGGGCGATAGTTATATAACGTCATACGAAGCCCAGAAAATACACTTATAAATCATTTTCATTAGATTGTTTCAATTTATTTGCAATTAACTTTTAACATCAGTTAAATTTTGTTGTGGACAAAAACTTACCTACTGCAGGGGAATACTAAAATACTGAAATAGTATTTACAACCAGTACACAAAAAACGTAAACAATATCTTACGGAATTTTTCCTTAAATTCATGTGTGTATTTTAGGCATGGAAAGATAGGGGTGAACGCGCATTCATGAACTTAAGTGTAAAAAAGTGCAAATCCGTACCATAGAATATGCAGGAATACAGAAGTGAAATAGACGATAGGACGGCGAACTCAATCATACACGCCAGCATAATGGCTTCGCTGACCAGCAACATGGCGGAAACAGCTACCGTCAATCAGAGTAAGGTGGCAACCCTGCTAGCTGGCATGGTAAGTGGCGCCCTGAAATACTGATGCAGCTAATAATTAGAGACATATTTTACAACCCAGCGTGGTGATGCAACCGTAACACGTCGGGACTCTTGTTCGAGAGAACCTGAGTTCTTTCCCTGGCTACGACTGTGGAATTGCACAGTTTTCTGTTCCTTGACACAGGCCATGGCCGATTCCTTTCCTAGTTTTTGAAAGTGGTGTGTAAACGTCTCTAATGACCTCGTTGTCGACAAGATTTTAAACCAAATAAAAATTGTGCATGTGTGTGTGTATAGACACACATAGAAAATCACCAGATGATGCAGCATGGATATGTTGATGGCGAGTCAATGGCAGACATCACGTGCTGTAATGTCGGTGCTATATGTAGCCGTGACATAATCGTACTGGCTTCCGATAGGAATGATAGTAATCGCAGTATCGACACCTTTTTTTTTTAGTGTGTACAGGTTTATTAAGTTTAACTTGCAGACCAAACGTACCGCGAAATAACTTGCAGTAAGAGACGTGCAAATTTCGTGTTGTTATTTAGCGCCGGCTGGAATTCACTGGCCTGTACACACCCGAACATACGCTGTGATGTTGTTGGCTCATTGTGTTCCCGTATAACAGGATAGGGGAATATCCAGTGTTGCTGATCAGGGATTATATCATTCCTCTTAGTCAGGAAAAAAATGAATTTTATATTAACATTTTAAAAATATTTTTGGCAGTAAAATAATCAGTGTTTTGTTTCAAAAAATGTTAAAGTAGTGAGTACTTTTTTACGTCTCGAAATCCAAATTTCCCTGGGGGAGGTCTAATGGACTCCTCTTCAAATAGGTGGTAGGTGTTAATTTATTATATTCTCAGGTTAATTTACCCTCCCCTCCCTCAGACTCCGCCACGCCATTGCCACAGGACCGTGGTAATTTTACAGTTGACCTTCTATCATGGGTTTTAATGTCCTTAAGGTGCACCACACAACCTGCCGGTCAACACTGGATGTCAGATGAGCACACAGTAACTTGAAGTCTAGCCTGTTGTCTGATAATAACTAGAGATGAAGGTTTATCGCGGAATAAACATGATTGTTTGCTGGATTTCATAACACGTTCACTTACCAGAAGATTACTGGCTTTCACTTGAACGTATAGAGCTGTTGCCCTATTTGACTCAGCCAATAAAAATTCCACTACTGTAATATTTGATGCCTGTTACTGGTCTGCAGATAGCTACGTTGTGTCAGAAGTATATCACCCAATCAGATATGTAGCAACAAACTACAACATTTTCAAGGATATGTTGGCACAAAACATTTTCGCGACATACCATCATCTCTAATAAAACACCGAATTTGCAGTTCTCTTCTCGTAATTAGGGACCTAAAAAATTCGCGTTTTTTTACAAATGCTAGATTTCAAGCAAATGCAAATTCGTGTCACCTTCGCAGTTGGCTGTTGAATTATTTGACACATCCTGGCGGGTGCTGAGCTAATAATACAGAAGCAACTGGAACCACGCTATATCACAGACTAAACAGTAATACAGACATGAAATGACGTGGCGGCTCGTTTGATAAGTGCGAACTCCACCTCTTATTGGCTGCCCGAGGTTGTTGATACCAGTCCAGTGTATGTTTGGATCCTGCATGTTACTACATGTTTCCTATTGGCCTGGCTGCCGGTCGCTGTAGGCGTTACCGCCATGTTGCTGGCCAGGGAAGCCATTTTGCTGGCGTGTGTGACTGAGTTCGCTGTCCTACCGGCTATTTCACTTCTGTATTCCTAAATATTCTGTGGCTATATCATGTTTTTACCTATATGTGTCAGCGAGCAGCCAGTGAACAGCTACTGTCAGCTAGAGTACATATACATTTTTGAAGGCTAGCCTAAAGGTAAGCGAACTCACCAATTTTTCCCGTGTCTACTTACAGTGCAAATATTTCAGACTGCAGGTAAAGGTACATGAAATAGGATATGTTTAATTTTTTTTAAACAGTGAACTTATTGACTATGAGCGACGAGTGAAAAAGAAGTGATGTTAAGGGAATAAATATGACGTGGAAACCAAACAATTATTCACAGCATACAATATAAACCATTGCCAACATAGCAGTCCGATAAGTACATTCGTTCGTAGAACAGACAAACACAGCATTCTGATACTGCTTGTGAGCTCTTATCTCAGTGATTATCTGTTAGTGTTCGTCAGAACCATAACAGCAACCATTTCGTCATTGTCAATGGTTCGAGAGTTTCGAAACGATTAGCAGCAGTGAAAAAAATGTAAATAAAAGAACTCTCGTGGATGAATATGAATTTAACTAGCAAGCACAATTTCCTATCTTGTTTAAAATATTACATCCTTATACGAATAATTATTAGAGGCTCGGAAATTTCGCGAATTCATTTGAGAAGACGTTAGATTTCAACTGCTGTACTCGTTAATTATGTTCTCGATTGTGTCACTGTTAATGAAACTCTTCCTTGAGTACAGTGAACCAATAGTAAACCTGTATGAAAATATTCACTGACTGCCGCGCTACCTTGTCGCATATATAACTGTCCACTCACTGTAGCAGCAGACAATATACAAGTATCTGAAGACATCGTACATACAGGACTGTGCAGTCCAGCCGGCTGGTCGTTAAAATGTCCAAGTCTCTAAATTAATTATATTTTCCAGAATTATCCGGCAATATGCTTCTGAGAAAAATATCAATTTAATGATTCAAGAGCTTTAGTCAGAATTTAACATCGAGGTCTTTAGCACAGATGAGGGGTGACATGACGTGAATATCGAGCAGCGCCGGAATGAAGGGGCGACAAAAACGGGAGATCCCCTAGAAACCCTGCCGACAAGCCGCATCGTTTGGTGCGATTCCCACACACGAAAATCCGGGACCGACTCCGCCAGGATACGAAAGTCTTGGTGGAAGGCAATAACTACAGCTTTTATAGTGTGCACATGTTAATAAAGTTTAACCTGCGGACCAAATGTATCGCAAAATAATGTAAAGGTAGATTGTTCTAGCCACTGAGACAACGGCGTACCCAGCTATTGTGTGATACAAAACAGAATATAATGTTGCATGGGGCCCAATTTTTGAAACTGTAGAAATTATTTCGCTTGAGGAATGATAGCATTTCGATACCGGAATAAAAAAATAATTTTTGAACACTCGATAACGGAATTACTACCGGAAGGATCCGAAGTATTAAAATAAATCCACCTGCCGAGTAGGTGGCGGAATGTTAGTTCCGATAGAGATATTGGTGTTTGGTGGTTCGTGCTTGTTCAAACAAGAAAATTGATGCTTCGTTGTGGTTTTATATTACATTTAGAATAGGGTTAGCACACAGTCAGTTGTTGTTTCGAAAATAGTATGCAATGACGGAAAGTTTGTAAAAGGAAAGAGAAAATAGTTATATATTAAACTGTATTTAAGAAAAGGTTTCGTATAGTGAAATATACATGTAGAAGGTGCTGTAAAACTTAAAATGATAGATACTTTAATATTTTGTTAAAGAAATTTTCATATCATTGTTCTGTAAACGCAATTAACTGCAAATATAGAAGTTAAGAAAACGTCGTTCTCTGCAGTCGTATGGTACGGAATATGGAAAAATCAAGCTGGAATGACACTTTTGTGAAAAACTGAAAATTAAAGATATCTAATTATGTCTGCGATGTTATTTGTATTAGTAAATTATTGAGATTATAATATTGCAAAGTAAAAAATAATGATATTTTACTAACTACGAATCTAATATTTTTAAACATCAGCTACGCATTCTATAATTTAGTCATGGCTAGGCTAGGAATATTTCGCGAGTTCAACGACCAACATGCTAGAATCTATTACCCTGTATATACCGAAGCCCTACCATTTGCCCATTACCTGCTACTTATTCAGACAGCAGACAATGAACGAATAGATGTGGCTTGAGTGTGGATAGGATATTGGATTCTAGCACGCAGGTAATTGAACTCGCGAATTTTTCCTAGCCCTAGTCATGGCTCTGATCTAAATAAAATGTTAATCATTCAATTAACACGCCTCCATGATTGTTCCAAGCCTAGTTAATCCCACTTCCCACTGATTGGTTGACGTCATAAAAATGCGATGATGCCACATCCTACTATCGTGAACGAACTCCCTTCACTCGACAGTAACAACGGTCGTTTGAAATATACCGAGTCGAAAATACCTCTAGCGAAATCATTCCGACAGTTTCAAAAATTGGGTTCCTGGACCTGAAGACCAGTCCCCGGAGACTGAGACGAGAGCTGGAAGGTTGGCAGGCGTGGACGTGGTAGGACAGGGTTCTCCAAGACGCCCGGGGTGGTTAGCTGTTGGATCACGCAGTTGGCTCGTGCTCGCTGACGTCACAGCCGCCTGTCCAACAACAGCGGCGATTAGCGGCTCTTACGTTAAACACTGCCACACTGCTGCCTGCAAGGTCAACTGTACGTGGTGCAGTCGAGGATGTCTGCACAGATACACGAGTAGCCACAGGGAAATATGGCGAATAAATACCAGACAATCATAGGCTGCAGGAAAGTACACATACAAGTAAGGTTAAGGGCATGGACCCGAGTTTCTTCGCATTTAACGACAGTAATTTTTTAAAACATAAATGGGAGCCGATATCGTAAAATCGCTTCGTAACTTTGATTTGGCTGATTTAAACTGCATACTCTAATTTTGTCGAGTCAGAAGACTGCAAAATAGTTGCTAATTAGTTAATTAAATAAATGTCCTTTTAATTGATAAATTAGCTCTACTTATCATACAGTTTGTCTCGAAAAATTACATTGCATAGTAAAACCAATTTGCAAAAAAAAAAAAAAAAATACGAAGCGATTTTACGATATCGACTCTCGTATGTATTTTAGAAAAAAAAATCTCTCAAAAGCCGTGAAAATCGGGCCCAAGCCCTTAATGCTACTACAGGTTTAAAAGAAAATGTGTTCTTATGGGAGAGTTTGGCACAGAGACAAATTTCTACCACTAGTTTCACTGCAATCGCTAAGAGACTAGATAAATATGAAGCCGTAGTAAAATTAAATTTTAACAGGCTTGGAAATGACAGATGTCTTTAATTTGAATTTAAAGTGAAATGATACCAAATTCGCGTTTAACTAACTTAAAATTAAGGAAAGTTATGTGATTCCTCAGTTCGCACTCTTTACCGACACCAGCGCTCAAGCGCAGAAATTTTTCCTGTGTCATTTAGCATTGAAATTTCTAACCTGTAGTAGAATTAACCTTACTCCAAAGTACTGTCGCTTAGTGATGGCCGGCGTGTTGTTGCTAGGCAGGGTTGCAGTAGCCGAGAACTGTATGAGGTTGTTTTATAGTTGACGTTCCAGCCACCGACACTCTGGTCTACAGCTGCTCACAATATTATCAGTAGCCAGTAGATAATTCATGGTACCACGGTCATTGGTCTATGTCGGGTGCATCAGAAGCGTATAGTTCTGAAAATCTGCAGTAGTATAGCTATGCATGTTCGGGTACAGGAGCTAGGAGGTTGATTGTGGACTTGCCGCTATGTTGTGACGTCATGTTGATTTACGTGATCTTTAATTTATCTTTCACCTCGACCTCAGTGTCACTGGAAGTTAAAAATTCCAGTAAATTTTTTTTTTTTTTTTTTTTTGGAAAGCAATAAGTCTTTTTTCATCCCGCCATCTTATTAACAGCCGTCATTTTAAAATTATTATTAAATTTTTTTTACGTTGAATGAGTAATATTTTAAATATTACATGGAAGCTGCCATATATTAATCATTCAAATGATAATGAAACTGGAAGTAAATAATTTATAAAACCTATTTAATGAATATATTTTTAAATTATACTAAAATAAAACTATTTTTTATTACTTAGGGCCCCTGTTTCACACCACCCCTCTATATTATCAGACTATAATATCAATTTAATTTTTAAAAAAGTATTAACAAACAAGCTTTATGGAATAAAATACTAATAATATATTTGCTGAAGCCAATTCCGTCTTAGCAATACATCATCAATTTCCGATCAATTAAATCAGGCGTTTTAAATCTATGAAAATAATTTAATATAATATTTGTACAATGTGTTTTCCTTGACACCCCAGACGACTGGACCCCTCTTCTCAACAACTTAGTCATGTCTCTATCGAATTCCAATAAAATATTATTTAAAAAATGTATACATTCTATTTTACAAAATATTACATTTTAAATATGCTACATGCAAAGGTCAAAAGGTCCACTCTTCGACCGCTGTACAAGCGAACTACTTAAAAGCACACGTACACCTACACACACACACCAACACACACACACCAACACACACACACATATCTATATATATATATATATATATATATATATATATATATAGAGAGAGAGAGAGAGAGAGAGAGATACTAAACTTCACTTTCCTATATGTGTATATATATATATATATATAGAGAGAGAGAGAGAGACTAAACTTCATTTTCCTATATGTATATATATATATATAGAGAGAGAGAGATAGAGAGAGAGAGAGAGAGATTAAACTTCACTTTCCTATATGTGTGTGTATATATATATATA
>PNEQ01131382.1:0-19572 GCA_003012365.1 Medauroidea extradentata
AACTGGCTACTTGAGGAGACTGTCTACCTGGTGATTCAAGAGAAGAAGTGCTTCGGGAGTTCGCCATTGGTCCTGCTCGGAGGAGGTGCTAAGCTTGTGCAGAGAGGCTGGTGTGGACATCTTGGTGATGTCAGGAAGACGTCTTGGGGACGTCGGGGTCTACTGCGAGGCTACAGGCACATACCTTCGGAGCAGTACTCGGTGAGACAAGAAGGCTTCTGCTGCGGGTCGACAGGTGAATAAGGAGGTACGCGACGGGAGTCGAACCGAAGACCTCAAGAGTGAAGACAGCGATGCACTCTGGGTGCTGCACTGTACATGGTGAGCCATCTTCCCTTAGGACTGTTAAGGTTGTACATTGTCATTATTAGAGTAACTGTTGATGGGATATATGACTGAACATTTATTGTGATTTGTCGTCTTTAATTGATTAATTGTAATCATTCTAGTGCTTTAATTTTCTAAGTTAATTAACGTTATGTGGAACAGTACTAATTGTGTGCGTAATTAATTGTGTTGTGAGAGTTATATTTGATTACTGTTTTGTGTATTTCATAGCTTTTTGAGCTATTAAATCCAGTACTTAATTTAACTCTTTTATTTATAATTATAAGACCTCTATCCCAAAAGAACTCATGGGAATTGCCCACATATAAAGTGTGTGCTCCTCAAACTTGTAACAGTATATTCGAACTTTTAAATTAAAACCGCCACTAAAAACACACACAACACACGCAACTCAAGAATTCAAGTTCCGTTCAGCGTACTGCAATGAACGACGACGACGCACGTGAAGAGAAACAATAAATAACCTATTTTCTTAATGTGTGAAACAGGGGAAAAAATGCTGTTTCTATTTCCAGATACTCAGGCTGGCGATCATAAAACATAACTTACACTACTAATGACTTCACATAATTTATCAAAGATATTTATGAACAGTCACTTCTAAAACTTTTATATGTGTTTATCAGAAACCGATATTCATTACATAACGGACAAACAAACTGAATGACGCAATTCGCCTCCAAGCGGCGAAAACCTAACTCTGGTGCTATCTGTCGGTGAAATTTTAAACTACCTCTGTGGCGCGAAGAGTTAGCGGCATGTGCCAACGATAATCGACTCGGTTGCGTCGCTTTGTGCTGGCGCTAATAAAATAAAATTATACAGTCAGTAGGCATGTGAGTAAGAACTTAAATAAATATTCTAATGTATATTAAATACAGAGAGGTCGTTTGCAATTGATGTTGTTTCACTACTGCTGTATTCAAATAAGAAAATACATGGGACTATATGCAGTTATTCGCAATCAACCATACAAACAATAATGTAACTGTTGTTAATGTTGGCTTATATGCAGTAATGGCTAGTGATTTTTTTCAAAGGTTAAATCTTTAGTGCTCACTTTATTCCGAATGGCCTATATAATTTTTCTACAAGAATAAACAACCATCCGAACTGCTCACGTGCTAAAGACACACGTGTGTCTACCAGGCAAAGCTTAGTTTTGTAATTTTTCAATAATCGTTTGACGACAAGTGTATTTAGTATATGCTACTTAATGCCAAGATGTGCAACAAGGTATTATACTTCATATAAGAAGTAAGACAGGACAACTATAGGAATTTAAAAGGAGACGCCACACAAGAAAGGTTACAATCAGCACAGAGTAGTATGGATTCACTACGAATGAGTTGAATTGTCTTGGACATGATAAATGTTTGACGGTAGATACGTAAAAAGAGGCGTGAACAATATAAGAAATGAGGATTAATGGATGTTTACCCATGTGGCCAATTTGTTGGTAGCTCCATCAAAGAAATGAGAAGAGTTACCGATGGTCTGTGAGGCAATTATCTTAGAGCGATTGTGTTGTTTAATGAAATTACCGAGTTCTCACAAGGCTGGTTGATGAGCGTAAGGGAAACCTTTGGTAGAGTATCCCTATCTGCTCTGCACGGTCGCAAGAATGCTTGGCCGAACTGCAGGTTTTGCGCTAATATAACGTTTATCCACTCTGTATAATATACCTAAAATGAAACGAAACAAGCTAATTGTGTAAAAGGGAAAAAAATACTATACGTTAAATTAAAAACCAAGAACTTTTTATGTTTAAGGTAACATCATTAAAATTATGCAACCAATACATGGAAATAATACATTTTTATTCAAGATACTGTTCATAATGATCGTGCGTAGATAAGTCTAATGTGACTTTAGAGAAAGAATTAGTCTACAATGTCTTTGGAGAAGTAATATATTGCCATAGTATTGACAACTACCTATATAACCCTATGTAATATGCACTTTCAATACCATCATTTCGGCTTCATTTTCGCATAAATTAAGGGTACTCGATGCACACTAGAGTGACTGAGAGATTTTTGGCCAGCGCTTAACATTGTGGTCTTTAGCGCTGGTGAGGTATGACATGATGTAAGTATGATGCAGCGCCGGAATGAAAGAGCGGGGGAAACGGGAGATACCCGAGAAAACCCGCCGACCAACGGCACGATTCCCACATGCGAAATCCGGTGACCGACCCCGCCGGGAATCGAACCCGGATCGCCTTGGTGGGAGGCGAATGGTTTGACCATTCGGCCACCGCGGCCCCACATGTACACTAGATGCCTGCAGAGAGGCAGGCGGACATTGAAACAGTTTCGACGCAATGGTATCGAGGTACAGTACAGCCCATTGACACCACGTGCAGTCCTAACAACATGAGGACTTTCCGAGGAATTCCAACACTTTTGACTCTTCCTAATAATCCGGGAACCAACTCCTGCATGTCAATAATGAACACAGTGGCAGAAGTTGTATAAGCCACTGATAGGCAACCGCAATGCAGGAGTGGTTGCAGTGGCTATGGGGCGAAGAGGCAAACACTAAATATTTTTTCATACTAAAATTATTTTCATAATTTAGTAACCACGTACAATTTCAGTAAACTGTGAAGGTAGGCTAAAGGAGAAATTGACTTCGTCAAATTATTTTGTAGAGGTTGCAAAATATGATTTAATAACAGCGAAACTTTACTGGGGACAGCAAAAAGATATTGCGGTCACCACAAAAAGAAATTGTAAGGGCCGTAATGACAAAATATTTTGTGGTGGCCGCGAAATTTTTTTTTTCAGTAACGGCATTGATTTTCTTACCTTACCGTAACCGTTGTGCTATCTTAAATTAATTACAATTATCTCGAGTAAGGAGCAACGTCGCTTGAAATGTTGTATGCTTATCTGTTTGTATGTAAGCTAAATTTGAAAATAAGTATTCAGCGTAATACAATGCAAATCAACATTTATTATTTTTCATGTGCTACTCTGGTATGTTATTCTATCAAGGAAATGTTTAATTGTAAAATGACATGTAGCTGATACAGTTTTAATTATCTTCTACCCCTTCCTCACAATTTCTGGAGACTTATATCGAGTTATCCTTACATAATATTTAATTAATTTTTCTACAATGTACCGTCTGTCTTTGGTTATATACAATGCATATGAGGAAGGTACCTATATTTTGCACTCCTTAGACACAACCCTTGCATTTGAGGACCATGGGGACGAATAAGTGGTTACTTGAACTCAACTTCCGCCATGACTCATTATTTGAGAATATAAGTGCAACTATGAGTAAGAATCAGTCCCACCTGTTAAACTTTTTTTTTTTTTTTTGGATTACCAAGCGAGTTAAAATCAAAAGTTTAAGGTTGAGACTATGTAAATGGGAATTCGAAAATATAGCTGGTAAAAGAGATTATGCAGTCACAGTTCCTTAATTAACAATCGTTACAACTACCTACTAGCAAAATTATAACTTATAAGTTGCTGTAGCTGTTGTAGGACTGATCGGCTATATTGAATAAGGACATGTTTATAGTCGTCGACTGACAGTTATGCCTGTGTACTCGAATGAACTCACATTCAACCATTGTCAGAGAGAGACCGGGTGTATTGCAACAGGAGCGATGGCCATTCGGTTTTATTGTGACACATGGCGCATCAGCTCGTGTATTCGGAGTCACGTCTGGGGTGCCAATGTTTTACAAGGCGGTAAACCAATACATCGCTAGCCCAGCGATCGAGCAGCAGCTCCAAACCCAGGCATTCAATTTGACATATAACTTGGTGTGAGCAGTCCCGTTTCCTGGCGATAACTTGCTTAACGAGAGTGTAATTATTAAAAGGTGACGTAGTTAAGTCAACGAACTACATTCACGCAGTCGTCATGCTATATGTGCGCAAACATTCAGTGCCCTCTTGATCCTCGTAAATGACGTAGTGATTAAGCTACTTGAGTAGGTTACCTGGCTATTGGAAATTAATCTATATATTTTAACATGGCCTACTTAATAATGTATTCTATTCAATTTAATGTGAATTAAAAAATAAAACAAGCAGATTAAACAGAGATCTTGGGTTTGTTTTGGGATATGTTGCTATCAGCCATGCACATGGTGGCTTCTCAGGCTTACAAGCATTCGGTTCGGTACAAACAGTAAAGTAGCAGACCGAGGAAAAGGGAATGTCTCACTTAAAGAATAACTCTAAAAATTGAATAGGTAACTAACCTTCGGCACTTACTGTTACTCAGCTACTATACAGTTTTCAAATCGCAGAAGAAGGTAGCAGTCCAATGTGGAAGTAGCACTATTGTACCACCTCGCAAAGCAGAAGAATCTTCTAAATATAGGATTACACAGTTACAATGTAGAAGTGAATAGAGCAGTGTGGTGATGCAAGACTGGATGAACTCTGGTCTAGTTTGTTTTTTGCAGGCTGCGCCCACGTGGACGACATAGGGTTCATCACTCAAGTGTTCTACAACAACCCGGAACAGACCGCCAGCGACAGACAAATGACAGAGCTCTTGCTGGATTTGTTCACTAGCTTCGCTAAGGATGGGTAAGTATATTCACTGCAACAATATTCCTTATATGCCTTTTGTCGTCCCGTCTATCATCGGTGTGCCTAGCCGATTTTTCCGTTTTTCTGTTTTAAAGTTAAGTAAATAAAATACATAGGGAACAGCACTTGCTATGCGATTGCAAACGAAAGAATGTATTCAACAACTCATCGAATTTAGGTTAACATTTGCAGGAATTTTACGTTAATTTGTGATAACAAACCAGGTATCACGCTTATACCATGTAACCATGTAAATTTACATACATTTCAGAGGGTTAAATGAACCGCAACTTCCACAGAGCATAGCGGCTGAATGTTGGGCTTTACTACACGCAAAAGAGCTTTGATATTTAGAATGTGGAGTAGTGTTGTTTGTTGCCAAATCAACAGCAATCAGTCAGGGCTATTTCCATATATCGAGTTCGACTGGGATATAATTGTGAAGTGTAAACGTGAAGGCACGATGGGATGAAGCTATGCTCAAGGCCACATGTGTACATCGACAGCGAATGTCGGACAGCGAAAACGATCGCATTTCAGTGTGCGATTCTATCACCCAAGAACTACAGTGTTATTTACTATGCTGCTAGCACCATGACTCTGTGCCAGAGTTACGAGTAATAGGGGTTCAAAGTTACGATATATAGCCATAAATTGTAATTTACCCTGTGAGTCTGAACCTTCACATTCAGTGATGAAAAAAGAGCCTCCACTAGAATATGAGCGACTCGAGACATGGCGTAAAGACACTTGCTCTTATGTGTCAGGGGAGGGTTTGTATATGGTAAATTTCAGAACAAAATACACGAGTCTATATCTCATACATATTTTCAGCAATTTTTTACGCATAGTTCTTCCAAGATCACGATACACATGTTTGTTTATATCTTATTTGCCATTTCAGTTCGAAAATTTTACATTCAGAAGGCTCTCTACTGTAAATAATTTAGCTCCAATATACATTCAGAAAAAAAAAAAGTAATAAGCTTCAGTGGCCTGTTGTGATGCGGTAGTAAGTTATGCTTACTCTAGTGTAAGAATTAAACTGTTATTTATTTCCCAACACCGATTCCGAACCATCAATCACATCTACAATATATATTTCCGATAGTTATAACTCTATCTCTGGTATATAGCTTACCAAATTTAAATCGAATCAAAAGTCCTACAGTGAAATTTGGTGCACATTTTCCCACAACAATAAAAAGGTAATAGCCTAAAGTCTCATATTTCAAACATGGTGACAGAAACGCGGCGCTCCAGTTTAGCACCTTGTGTGTGAAAACAGTGGGGCACTAGGTGCATGTGTCAGTGTTGTCCTTATAGCTCCTTAGCTTTTGATCATTGAACATGTAAACAGCTCTAGACATGCGGTGGCATTCAAGAGGGGACACAAACAATGCTTCTCATGTGACTTCAGTCCAATTATTTTTCTTTCTTTCTCACTCACAGTCTCTCTCTCTCTCTCTCTCTCTCTCTCTCTCTCGTGCAAACGTTTCTTTTAGTAATAAATGCATTACCTTGTGTTGAAGGCATAACTCTTACATTCATGATAGTACGTATGGTAAATGTTTCGTCAAGAATGAAGAAACGAGTATGTAATAAAGTCTTTTATTGATTTTGATATATTTTCATTTAAAATTATTTTCAAATTGTTGGTAATATGTGTGCCAAAGAAATCTCTCGTTGAATAATAACTCAATAACATATTTCTTAGACGTTTTAGTTTTTTGCAGAAGAGAATAAAGTAACCCGCGTGTTAAATTGATTGCTTTTCTAATTTTAACGCGCACAACTGTGTTGTGTCTGCAATCATGCTGCCTTAATTGGGCAAATTATTCGGTGTAGTGAAGTCTTGAATTAGAAGATTTCTTTATACGCAGGCTTATTACATGAAGGTACACTAGTACAAGCATTTACAGTTAGTACTTGTAGATAGATACGCACGTGAAGTGACAACGCATTTTCTCGCGCGGATGCTTGTCTGACCACCGAAATGTCGGGAACGCACATCCGCGCAAGAATACATGTCGTCCCTTAATGTGTGTATCTGTCTATAAGTGTCAACTGTAAGTACGTGTACTTCTGTCTCATATGTTATAGTGTTAACATAGTGTTCTTTTCCCTTCTGTATATGCAGCTGTAGAAATTCTACAAAATCACACCCTCTACAAATCCTATGATTGAAGGGTGAGGTGGAAGATCTAAGTCAGCGCTATAAAAAGTAATAGTAAGTGCTAGAGAGTTAATGAAGGGATGGTGATTGAATAAATTGGAAGGGTCATTAGAAGCGCTCTGTGAAACTTCGTCGTCTTCAACATTTCATTTAATGTATAAATATGATTAAGGTCGGGGAGTCGGAAGCCAAATATGTTGTACTGTTCCTATTCACATATAATATTTATATTGAGTTCCATAAGGAACGATGCACTATGTGTTAACGTATGAGGTTCTTTGCAGAATCCCAGATGTTTCTACACACCATGCCACAAAGTGGGAGCCGGTGAATCAAAGAAATCTCGGTGTGAATCACCTCTACATCCAGAATTCCAGCTACGTTGAGCAGAAGTCCAGCACTGACCTCGGTAAAGTTAACTTCTGGCTGTCTCTCGACATCAACGAACGCAGAAAAGTGCAGCAACTTGGCAAGGACGAGTTGTGACTTAACCAACTGTAATTTTATCCATCCACCTGCTTTAGTGAGTGGCGTGAAGTTTCGCCGAACTGCTATTCACTGTAACAAATAGTTATTTGTATCATAAAGGAAGAACAGGTAACTTACGAAATTATCTGTTGAGTAAATATTCTCATTTTATACTCCAAAATTTTTGTTCAAAATAAACCGGAAAAAAATTTAAACAAAAAACCCATGGTGTTGGTCAACAGGAAGAGTGGTAAACGCTTACAAAGTTAAATAAAACTGGTAACTTACTGCCTTGTTTCAAAAACTATGTACGGGACACAGACCTTCATGGTAACTTATTATTTAAACAGTCATTGTTAATATAATCAAAACTATACTCATGTAACAAACCTTCATCACGTCGGAAGGGGTTGTTGCTACTTATTTATGTAAATGATGCGCTAACAGGAGAAAATTACCCACTTTAACTTTAGATTAAGAAAAGCCTGTAAAATTTGTAACAAAATATTTTGTAAAAGTTGTGTGCGTACCTTTTCAAGTAAGAATTACTCGTGCACGATTAATTTAAAAAAAGAAGTAATACTACCTGTCAGATAGGCAACCGCTGAATACCATGCTGTATTATAATGCATTTCCTGCAAATATGTATGTTTGAAGAGAAGGAAAGGATGGCGGACAGGAGTTGCCCAATTGACAGACATCCTTCTCCTTTCTTTGCCTCTTCCCTCACCCACTTCCTCAGAGTGCGATCCGTTACTGCTGAAAAACACTGGTCAATAATTTCAATAACGTCTTTATGCTCCTTTACTGCTGAAGACCACCGACGGTCACTTAGGATGGACTCCTCATTTACAGCCCAGAGCTGCGGGGCAGAATTTTCCGCGATTTTTTAAATTTTAATCAATGTGTATCTTCAATATGGAATTTCGCGAAGATTTCTTGGCCGAATATTTTTACTACCTTAGGCATTCATGACGAATGTGCTAGTAAAAAAAATATTAGTCTTCATATTTTGGAATAAGACAGGTCTACTATATATTTTAATTTAACCATGCGACGAGTGCAATAACATATGACCTAACCATAAAATTAGGTTACGCGTAGTCGTAATATGCACCTACAAGTGGTGTTTGTATAGTACCACTGGGTCAAGAATTAGCGCTCTACTGATATGTATTTTAAATGGTATATTTTGCGAATCTCTTATTTCTTTTTATCAAAATGGCAGTAAGAACAACTTTTTGAACAATGCTAATTACCCCATTGGTGCAAACTATAACTTCAATCTGTGATCTACTATCACTTACTGCTTAAATTACCTGAGTATGAAAGAAACATTTTTTTTTCATTAATACCATTTACTATTTATTTAAAACCCTAAATCTTTTGAGCATTAATAAGACGCGAACCATGTCGCGTCTTACTCACTGCAGCACTACCCCAAATGTTGAGGAACTGGGCAGGCACTAAGTTCCAGGAATGTATATCGGAACACAAGAGGCACCGACATCTAAACGCCACCCCCACCAAAGTGTGGAGTGTACCCGTATATCCCAGACGCCCAGATCAACCATCCATTGGTTGCAATACACCTCATTACACCCGTAAAGAGCAATCCAGTGTCATTAAGTGTAACATCCACAAGGACTTAAACTGGGCATCGTAGAGAGAGCAATGTAATGTGTGTAGTAGGACCAAGAGGAAATAAACCTAGTATGCTAGGGCTAACCTTGTTTTATTTGTAGATGTATCAATTAAATGTTAGGTTTAGCCTGAAAGTTGGAAACATCCTTGTGCTACGTCGCAACATGGACTCGTCCAAGCGACGAAAATTTATCACACATTTAGATTTCACTTAAATTGCTATAGACGTATCGAATCAACTTTGTATTCAAATGTTCAGTGTTTGTTGTAGGTTTCATTGTTGCGTGTAACTTTCTAGTGTCCTAATATATAGGGAATAACTGTGTATTGTTTGTGCCAATAATGATCACATCCAGTTTAACTTGTATTTTTATTGACGTGCTGCTTCTCGGCTTTTAAGGGCGCGAGCCCTTTACTACCCGTACAACCTCACCAAATGTGTACTCAGTATGCTTCGTGTGGGTGTCCCCTGACGAGTACTTTTCTAGTGAGTGGAGTGAGGAGCACCGGAGATTCCCCGATATTACGTGATAGTATTGAAGTCTATGTGTTAAGACATGTTCTAGCGAATCCCAGTTCTCCAGCTAAATGAGCGGCGCCTGTCAAGTAACCGCTTTGCAATATTCATATACCGCGCAATATTCGTATCGTGACTTTGCACCAGAGAAATTTAGTTCGTTTTGACCCTATCCATGAACCCCAACGTGCTTCAAATTTCATGATCGTGTTGAAAATAGCATTATAAGCCTAAAGTAAAATTTTGTAATACTAAATTTGGTGTTTGACTCAAAACTTGGTTCGTCCATCCAGAATAAAACTACACCAACACAATAGAGTATGTTCAGCCAACATGACTTAAATATCTAACCAAGTAGTGCTAAATAGTTATGTTACGATGTATTAAAAATAACTCGTTAGTCCTACGTACCTGGAATCGTAAGAACATAAAAGAAACTTAAGGCCTTAAATATCAATTTATTTGTACTGTTAAACATTCCAATGTAGCCTTAAGAGTGCGTGGTAGATAAATAAAAGCTGAAAACCTCAATTGATTTCATTATGGATAAAATACTCAATGAAAATCATAGATAACGGTATTTGCCAACTTTATGAGTACATGTTTATCCAGAATTACTCATTCGTTACGCGTGATATCTTGCGCTTCAGCTAAATGCACGAGATTCCGGCGTCAGCGATTGTGCCTCAGAAGTCCGTAACATTGGAAAGAATTTTGTTTAAAACATTGGCTAAAACTATTGTCTAGGATTGTTATTGTTTAATTTTCGCAAATTGGCTTCAAGAAACCTACAGTTATAGATCAATGCTTTTGGCGTTGAATTATGTATCACGTCCTCTTAAGCTGGATTCACAACCACCATATAGCGTACGTGCGTACGTATGTGTAAAAGTAGGGACACCGAGTGTGCATGCTAGCATTCAAAACATCTCGTAGAATGCGTACGTATGTAACAGGGTTGACCAACTTTCTACTTCGTACGTACGCTAAGTGGTGGTTGTGGATGCTGCATGCGCAAATATAAGACTCAATTAAATATTAATTTTAATTGATAAATAATTCATCATGTTGACATAAATTATTTAATTCACTTCGAAAAATAAAAATTACGTACTGTAGCTCGCCCCCTCTTGAAGTTTTGCGAGCATGGTAATTTATATTTATTAATTAATTAGTTCATGTAGGTTTTGATCAAATTGCCTCGACTAGCCCAGCGGTTTTAATTTACTCACGATCACAGTCAATGTCAGTAAGTTACCAACAACTCAACACTTATTTTTGATAGTCAATATAGGTTAAAATAACTAAGTGAAACGAATGATATTAAGTTTCTACGACACCCCACTCCACACGGTCGTAAACGCCCTTATTCGCGGCAGGAATCGAACAACGACCTCCCGCACCGCACTCAGGCCACAAAACTGGCTTCTCGGCTTGCGGATTGTGATTAAAGCGGCCGACGTCTAATCGCCTTTGCCCGACAATCGGATGTGATTAAACGCGAAATAAAGACTCTTGACAACGCACTTCTGGTAGCCTACTGAGGCATCGGCCCGCGGGACACGGACACTGTCCGCGGCTGAGTCCCGGGCGGTTCTCTCCTCTGCAACACTGCCGGCACACACGCCAAACGGCGATTTCTGACGCGCCTCCCACCAGCCAGTCAGGAGATTTGTTTCAAATTCCCGGCTTTCCGGCATTGCTCCGAATCCCGCGAATACGACCATGTTTCGTGGTGATTTTATTTCATAAAATCACAGTTTACATTTCTTTAATTTTGACATCATTATTTCGTATAATTAACTTTACTTACGACAAAGCATATATAAATACTTAAAATTTAAATGAAACGGTTGGGCGACTTCGCCGTTAGCTTGACTTTCACACCCCCACCCCCTGGCAGCCTCGGGCAGGCAGCAGGAGGGGCCCACTGGTATTTTGTCAATGTTGACTGCTACACAGCTCCAAATGTTTCCAGATGTGTGGGCGACTACCCTGTCTCTCCTCTCATCATCTCCCCAGTCCAAAATATAAAATATACATTAATTCTCCCTAATCACCCTAATATCATCCCTGTCACATAGTACTATTTACACAAAACTTGAACCAACTTTGTACTACAATTCTAGCTTGTTTTATATTCCCGTGATTTGTGATACTAAAAACATATCATACTTAATTCTAATTGCCAGTCTTTAATGATATTTACACCAGTTAGCCCTTCAATATGTGCATTTAATGTGTATTGGTCTATGCCTTTTACAGTACGATCATGTATTGCCGACATTTTGTTTTGACAAAACCAGTTGTCGTCCATGTCTAGATTAAATGTTGTGAGCCCAGTGTCTAATACGTAACGTACGTGCTTGTGTTCGTACGTACATGAAGTGTAATTGTGAGTCTGTTTTTATTGCTAGTGTCAGTAATTAGCATATTTTTTACTGTATACAGTATTACTAGAGATGGTGAAATTTCGCGAATTCAGTGACCTGCATGCTAGAATTAAATATCCTATGCGTACTCAAGCCCTGTCTATTCGTTCATTGCCTGCTGTTCCACTGAGTAGCAGCTAGTGGACAAATGGTTGGGATTTGAGTATGTATACGATATTTGATTCTGATCTTTGAAAGATTCTTGCAATGGGGATGTATGGACTTGAATATTCATCTTGTCATATTTGATTCTAACATGCAGGTCAATGAATTCTCGAAAATTCACCTTCTCTAAGTATTACATAATATAATATTTCAAATTTATGTTACACCTGGATTCAACCGAGCTGTATGCAGTGCATTCTGTGTAGGTTTCGTCTCACCGTTGTGTAGCATGCTGTTTTCTATCCGTGTCTGATATAATATTGGTTTTGTTTCGCTTCATTGGTCTGTCGTATTTTTATTTTGTGGGACGTACATTTTTTTCTGTTTGTCCCTTTGCCAAAGCTGACCTCAAACCTGGGGTCTGCCTTGGTGGGGTCAAGGGTTTTTTTTTCTTATTTTTATTTCTTATCTGTTTGGTTTTATTTGACCCGATTCCATTGATGGAATATTATTATGTATCGTATCCTGCTGACTAAAGCATACTCTGTTTGTGTTTTTCTATTATCTTTAGTTTTCTTTGACAGTCATCTATATCGCAATGGAGTATGTCCAAGAAACTAAATCCAGTCATGGTTCATGTACCTTTTTTAGGTGACAAAAATTATTTTTACATAATAACCTTATGTATGCCCATGCAACCTTTTCACGAGCACTGCTGCCGTACTCCACATTCCAGAGATAACCACTCTCCACACCACGCTGGTGGCGCCAAGAAGAGAAACTGCTAGCAGTATGTATGATAGTGCTTACGTGCAGTGTTCTTCGCAAATAGCGTGTGCAAGTACTGCGGTAGTTTTCATCTCTTTTTGTAGAATTGTGTCTAACAATCACTATTCCAATTTATTGTATTTGGGATTCTTTCTAAAGAGCTAAGTGCACTGCTGTAAGGCACCAAAACATATATCACTAAGCATGAGCAAACATAAAATACATACTGTAAGCAGACGTGCCTTTGAACACGTGGGGTGCCTTTACGATACTTTAACACAATTTTTATTTTCCATGGGTGTCAACTGTGAGTAAATATTAATTAAATATACTGTCGGCATATATTTTCTGAAATGTATTGCAATAAATATTAATTTACTCAGGGCTGTCATATGTGCGCTTATTTTAGTATCCAAAGCAACAAAATACAACAGCAACCAATAAAACACAATAGAAACCAACAAAAAACAACAGAAACCAACAGAAGAAAATGGAAACTAACAAAACACAACATAAACCTACAAAATACAACTGAAACAACAACAGAAAACAGAAACCAACAAAAACAACTGAACACAACAGATACCAACAAAACACAATATAAACCAACAAACCACAATAGAAACCAACAAAACACAATAGAATCCAATAGAACATAATATAAACCAACAAGACACAACTAACCAACAAATCTCTGAACTACAGAAACCAACAAATCAAAACAGAAACTAACTAAACACAACAAGTGCCAATTAAACCCTTCGAAAACAGAAACCAATATTCCTATTACCAAGAGAAACCAACAGAAAACAATAGAATCCAATCAAATCCATTGGGAAACAACAGAAGCCAACAGACCACTGCACAACAGAAACCAACAAGAAACAACATAAACCACTAGGAAACAACCAAAATCAACATATCTTCACACATCAGAAACCAACAAACAATTAGAACCAGCAGAAACCGCTAGGAAACAACAGAAACCAACAGGCGTACTCACAACATAAACCAACAAAATACAGCAGAAAACCAATGGAAACCATTTGAAAACAACATAAACCAACATACCTTTGCACAACAGAAAACAATAGAAAGCGGCAATTTCCCGTATTAAATACAAGAGCAAGTACAACACAAACCAACATACTTGCATTAGAAAACATTTTTGGTAGGGCACTCAGCCCTTTCTTTACATGTACGCACATATGCAGAGTTATGGCTGTGAATCTACCTTATACATCAACCATTCTGGTATACATAATATAATAAAAATAAATAACAGTAATTTGTATCATGTGAGGAAATAATGCCTTTATACCTCACCCATTCTGGTATACAGAAGAAGATGATGATGATGATAATAATAATAATAATAATAATAATAATAAATTACAGTACTTTTCACAATGTGACGAAATAGTTTCAACGTTGAAAACTCTTATGTTAAAATTGTGTAAGAAAATGCCCTTGTTGGTAACATCCAAATAGCTTTCTATCGAAACCACATTTAATAAAATTTAATTTCTATGGTACATTAAGGAATGTGGTACCAAGTTCATGTTGCATTTGTCAAGTAATGCAAATACATATTTAACATTGCTATAATACATAAGCTTACAACCAAGTTGTTTTAAGTGACTGCTCAATTTTCTCCATATTTGACGTGCAGCTACCTCAAGTGTAATAAATAAACATGTAAATATACTATTTTGTTGCCATTTTAGACTCTGTAATACAGTAAGCAAGAAGTACGCTACCGTATTTATTGTTGATTTGGCTTTATATGTACGTTATACTCCCACAGAATAAAATACGTGGTAGGTAGCTACATGTGCAACCGGAAACTGCTAAATTCTTGCGACACACAATGTTTGAAGTATCTACATCAATTAAAGACATGTAAGTTACAGAAAGCAACTGTTGAGTAGAGTACTCAAGGGAGTTAACCCTGGAGTAAAAGAAAAAGTACGTAACATCATGGTTAGACCAATGTTGGAATACGCAGCAGCGGTCTGGGACCTACCCCTCTGTGGCGGTGGAGATACAGGAGTTGGTGAGGGTGCAAAGGTGGGCAGCACGACGGGTGAATGACAGATGGAGAAGAGTCAGGCAGGATGGAGAAGATGAAAGATACTTTGGCCTTCATTAACAATGAAGAATGTGGGTTGGCGTTCCCTAAAAGAAAGGCGAAAGGTGGAGAGACTGGTCAGAATGTATACAGTGGTGAAAGAAGGAGGGGGATGGGAGCGAGTTAAACTGCCTATTGGCTGGTTTCAACTTCGCACACACCATTCTGCGCAGGCGCAAGCAATGGAACAGTGCTAGTGTTTTCATATTTACTGTAGCTTCTTAACCTAACAAAACCTTAGCATTAAAAAATACAATTTTTAATGTTGTTCAATAATCTAAACTAATGTAAACTGTCGCAACGGTTGGGTAAAAGAGAAGAAAGAAGGCGTGCGCAAAGCAGTATTAACGAAAGTAAGCAGCCGATAGGGAGAGGAGCCAACAGTCCACAGCCTTATTACAATAATTAAGGCTTGGTTTCGGTTGCAACATTGAATTTTATTATTTTTCGTTTGTTTTGTAATTCTAGTAAGAAAAATTATGTTAAATCTGCTTATACTGTACTGCAAATTAAATTGACTTAGCGCTTTACTACAGCAATTACAATTGAGCTGGTTATGTACAATTATATCACTATCCATCCAGCAGATGACTAAAAATATTTGGTCACACTAATTTGGATGTAGGCTACTTGTATGCTAAGAGATAAATCGTAATGCCTATACTGTAGCGAAGGTAAATAGAATTTGTGGTAAAATCACAGATTTAACATTTTTTTTTTTTCAGAAATTCAAAAAAGCTAAAAATAATACAGTTCAATGTCAGCTGAACCAAGCCTTAAAGAGAAAACACTGGAAAATGTACAGTAATGTTCGACAGCTGAAAATTTTCAGCCGAGAACTGAAAATAAACTGGATGGAACTGAACGTAAATGGTAGGTAGCTGAGATTATCAAACTAATATTAAGTAATAATACATTTGGCGCCTAAAATGTACTGTAAAAATTCGGTGCTGAAAATTGACAGTTGGGAGCTGAGACAAATAAACTATTGGTAATTTTTAACTGTAATAATACGGTCAGCATTGGAAAGTCTATAGTTGCGTTCAGAAACTGAAAATTGACAGTTGGGAACTGAGATTGGCGAGCTAAGAAGACGCAAAGCAAATAGAACAAGCCAAACAGAAAATCAGCACAAAGTCATCATACGACTCCCCACCACAACCATAGACCGATGCAGCCAAAAAAACGTATGGTGCAAACTAAACAAGTACAAACTCCTTCAGAATAGCACTTCAAACAAATTCTCTGTTTTAATAAATGAAACACAGCAGCGCACAAACCAGACAATGGGAGTCACAAATCATAAAACAGAAGTATGAAAACTGCTAGGAACGAAGTTCAACAAACTAACTTCAAAAGGTAGGACTTATATAGGAAACATAGAAAAAAACAAAACAAAAATAACAGTAGCTGTTTGAACCAAAATAGACCACATAATTTATTGATACTGGGAGACAGCCACACAAGACACATTGCATAAAAAGTAAACAGCAGCAACTCAGGCTTTAGTGCCTTAGGTTTCGCAAAACCATGTGCGTCCCAACATTAAGTTTTAAAAGTGATAAAAGAAGACCCTGTATGCATTGAAAACTGTGACACAGTAGTCATCATAGGAGGGTCGAACGACGTAGCAAAAGATCAGGGAAGTGATGCGGCACATGCCCTTGATGGCAGCCAGGGGTTCCTAAAATCTAATTTGTGGTAGTAGTAACAATAGCCCACAGACATGATCTCGCTGACACATGATGTGTAAACCTCGCAACCAATGAAACTAACAAGAAATACATGGAGTTATGTATTTAACACGAGAATGTGAACATCATTGACATTAACGAGATAGAAAGGAATCTACATGCCAATAATATGGACTGCGTCTTAATAACCAAGGTAAATACTATCTAGCATCCCAGATTTCTGAAGCTGTGCTGTCCATGCGAAACAAAACACAGTCAAAGAAACCAACTCTTCTAGACAAATGTATTCTCAAGAAATCTACACAACAAAATGAATCCGATATCAACTCACGACACAAGAAAGCTAGAGTCTCCCAAACGTACCATGCTAGATGATTGAGTAATAAAAATAAGAAGGCAAGACGACAAGGTCAACAAAAATAATTTTTAGAGTAAATACTGACTAAAGTCCAATTGTATGTGAACCAATACACAAGCCTACAGAGCATCAGCAGAATCTACAGTGCCTACCTCACCAATACCAACTTCACCGATACCAACCATCAACAACCTAAATTCCTACAGCACCAGAAACTACAGCTGCATCAACACTTGCAGGGGCAACTACAACTGTAACAACACCTACAACAACTACAGCTACATCAGCACATCAGCACCTACAGTTTCATCAACAACAGCAGTACACACTGCCACACCAACATCTGCAGCAGCACCCACAGCAGCAGCAACAACCTCAACAGACTTATATTCTACAGCACCAGAAAACTCTGCACCACCAGCAACGTCCACTGCACTAGCAACATCTACAGCGCCAGCAATTTACACAGCAACCTCAACTGTGCAGTAAACAACCACAGCTTTGTGGACCAGATTCAACACAAAACTAAAATATAAGATAAGTACAATTCACTCTAAAACTCAGAATTAAATTTGAAGACTTGTCAAAAGTAGAAAATTAAGTCATAACTTTAAATGTAATGCACTATAATGTACAGTCAGTTAAAAACAATGCCACACAGTTAGACATTTAAATCAACAACATAGCTGAACCTTTAAAACCTCAAATTATATGTATAACTGAACGTTGGTTTACTCCAATAGAAAACAAATGGAATGGCTTACAGGCTACAGGATTGTTTGTAATGTTTCTAGAGTAACAGGGTATGGGGTAAATTGCGTACTAATACATGAGTGCTTGATTGACAAATCTAAAACTAAAGTAGACTTGGACACTTTGAATAAAGAAGGGGAATTTGAATGCTCAGGTGTTGAACTCTTGTTCAAGGAGACATCCATCCTACTCATTTCATTGTATAGATGCCCCAGAAGTTGCGTAAAAATATTGCAGACGATTAGTACAAATACCGACGACTTTAAGACAGAAACGCATTTTCCGTAACATTTTAGGATTTTCCCATTAGTGATTTCCCGATTTCGTAAAGCCGATACACGGCTGAAATAAGTATTCCATCAGTAAGTACGCTCGCGATGACTTCGTCCTTGGTTCGGAGCTCGAAAATTTGACAAATTTATTTCTTTTTATCGCTGATTATAGTTGTTGTTTTAAAAAATATGTATACTTATGACGGATATAAAATTAACGATTACACTATAAATACTAGAAAGTGAAGACCCATACGTACAACTATGTAACATGTTTTAAAACATTATTTCGCCTGCCTGGAGAAACATTATGTTGTACATCGCGACGTATAAACCCTTGTACTGAATATAATTTTAATTATACTTTTGGTTTCGAGTATCTATCCTTCTACTGTAATAACGTTTGTCGATCTCTACAATGTAAAGACATCTTGACGTACCGCACATACTACCACCCAGTTTCTTTCTCTTGTCATTGAAACTTAAACTTTGATGTTATTGTGCCCTGAAAATAAAATTCGCTATATGGATGTCTACAACACACATTAAAAGATGTCGAGCAATGTTGATACTTCAAAACTTCTATTCTTGCGTTTGTATGTACCAGTATTCTAACTAGTACCTACCGTCTCGCAGTCTTGCGGAAACTTATACCAGTTTGATTATTTCTTTCTTAACACAGCCACACTATTATAGAGTTCGCTATCGTATAAAGTCTTTATCTTTTGTTCAGTTGCTAAGAAATAAACTTTTATACGTGCATTATAAAGTAGAAATACTTTACTTTAAATATATAACTAATCCGGACAGCAATATATATATAGGGAACCGTACGATTTATTTAATTTTTATACAAGTACTTAATAATTTTAACAAGAATAAATCTGACATTAGGTACAGTACGTACCCAGTACATTAGCATAATGTTCGTGTGTTTCTTCCACCCACAACACTTCGAAAGCAAAAAGCAGAAGCTACCAACAGTTAATACGTAATTCCTATACTTAACACAGTGTCCGTTGATAGTGTAATTTGGAAAGGTGAAGAAACGAAAAAAATATTACGCAATAGAAAAAAGGTAAATAAAAAATTTCTCCACAAATGTATTTATATAACAGTAACCTACAAACAAGTATGCACTTGAAGGCTCGTCTGTATGTAAAATCACGGAATTTAACCGACAATATTTATAAATCGGTAAGCGATGCGATTATGTAGTCAGCGAGTTTCACATTTTACATGGAGATTGGTTTGGTTTGAGGTATATTTCATTGGATTTTTACATGTGTTTCAATAGTATGTTCCAATGGTGTCTTGTGTGTATTACCTGACTGAGTA
>PNEQ01131383.1:0-19574 GCA_003012365.1 Medauroidea extradentata
TTTTATAAACTCGCTTGTTTTATCACGGGACGCGAATGTAAATAATCGCACTGCACACCACTGCATTCTATCGGTAACAGAATTAAACCATAGAGCACGCGACACAGCAGCGCATTCTAACGGAGACGCGAAGCACTATCTGTGAATTAGTTCTTGTGCTGTCCACCGCCGCGCTGTGGAGACTGGGTACCTAGATGCTAGTTTGCTCACCAGCCGCCAGGATGAGGATCTAGGTGCACGGTTGTTATGCAACACAGCGTCGCTCGCTCAGCCGCGCCCGTGATTGGGTATCTCAAAATCGCTCCCGCGGCCTAAGTTTTCAACAAAATTTAACAATTTTTTTTTTTTCTCGACGGATGGTTTAAGCTTTTCAGCAGAGAAATAAGTATATACGGTGGTCGATGCTAGTATCTTTACAGGACTTAACTTACAATTAATATTAGATTTTATCAAAGTCAGTTAGTTACTTAATACATTTATTTTTGTTATTTTTTGAAGGTTCTTAAAAATCCTATCGTTAAATCGCTGTTTTCGTTATTCCTGAGTTTGTTAAATCAGGGCTCTACTGTAGTTATATGAGATGACAGTCCTGTGCTATCGTAACAAGGGCTTTTCCTTATTGGCTCACTCAGTAGTCACTCACTGTGTCAAGATTAGCTGGAACTCTAGAAGGTTAACCCCACCTCCAGGGTTCCTACATAATTTCTAGATCAAATTTCCCTGACTTTTCCAGGTTCTCCCGATAAAAATTATTAATTTCCAGTCTTTTTTATTGAATTTAAATTAATGTGTCTAAATAAGTTAAATTTACATGCCTGTTTTAAAAAAAACTTTTTAAAACTGTACCTACTAAAGTTACTTATGTTCGACACTCAGTTAGCAAAATCCAGAGAACTGTAATACGTTCCTATAATTAACTGGAACTATTTTTAAAGTGAATTGCTAAGATTTCACTTTCATAAAGTGAATGGTTGTGCAATTGCCCTAAAGTCAACTGCGATGTCTGCAACCATGAAGAAGTGACCCCAGTCCAGAAGTCTCTAGTCAACTAGATAATGACTGCAAAAGCCAGCAAGCTCATACTGCTAACCCTACAGTTTGTTCTACAATTTTGAATTTTCAGTCACCAGAAACAATTTCCCTGACTTTTCCAGGTTTTCCCTGTTTTCCAGACCTGTAGCAAAACCATACTGTCTATCGTAAGAACCTTCCAGGGACTACAGTGCTCTACACTGTGGCTTACACAAACAGTAACCTGATACACAGGTGATGCACATCAAGTAACAACAAAAATATTTCATCTAATGTCAATAGTACATCAGAATTTTAACAGAATTTTTTATTGGTGAATTCACAGTAGTAAACTACATACCAACAAGTAAATGATGACTAGAAAATGTATGTGCTTGAGTATGTACTGTAACAGATTTATTTCTGTCCCATACCTGAATTTCAAAAACAGGCTTGCTGGCAAAAGGAATACATATTCAGACGGAAGTAAATAATACATATTTTAATGCATTTCTAAATATGTCTGAACCATATTTATGTACTGTAGTATTTAAATGCATTTGAAATGACTACGGAAAAAAATGTGTGTAAAATTCTAAAACATATTACCCACCGAGAAAGTTAATAAAACGTCAATAACACTGGTCTAGTCGGCAAAACCACGGCAAAACAAACCCGCAAGACAAGAGTTGCCAACATGCCAGTGTTACTACGCCATAAAGAATTCAAAATGGTAAAATTAAATTTTTCTAAATAAACAGAAGGTTGAGGTACTCACAGGTTGGCACTTCTTGATAGTGACACATATACAAAGCACGAGTGCGCTGTTGCGTGGCATTTGACTGGCTAGGAAAGTAAAATTAAAATTAAAAAAAAGTGCATGTTAAAATCGAAAACTATATTATGTCTTGGTATAATTTTTTTAACTAAGCACAAAAACACCAAATCAGAGAGTAATAAAAAAAAAAAAACAAGTTCTCATACCTGTGAATCAATGAACCACGTTATTAAACATTTTCTAGCTGTACAAGATATACTCAAGTCAAAACCATTTAAGTATAAAAATAAATCAAAATAAATCTCCTATACGAGTCAATGAATTAGTACGTATATGACTCCAGGACTGTATTCCAGAGTGACAAATAATGTTTATAACATTAAATTTACTAAAATAATTCCATGGAAAACATTACTTAACTACAACAAAACCATCAATAATGAAATTATAACACAGCCAACTCTCGATTATACGACCCCGAGAATAACTACCCTCTCAAAGTAACTACAGTACCCTTTTTCAAGGAACCGTGAAAAATTTTTAAAAATTTGCTTAAAAAAATTTAGCCTAAAGAAAATAGCAGAAAAAGGTGTTACATTTATTATGACCACAAATGGTTGCAGTTATTTCTCGAAAACTGTACTGCTGCACACTGTGTGTTTGTTCTAAAAATATACATTGCTGCCCCTTCCTCCAGCACGACGCGATGGCCAGTCAGCCGGCCAGAATGACCCTTCCCATCCCCCGGCCAGACAGGGTGTGAGTCACTAGCCCACATGTGCGCTAGCGTCCGCACACTTGCACGCATGCACACGCAATCGAATCGGCTCGACCGTAAATAACAGCTGTGGATACACTTGTATACGTAGATGAAAAGAAAGTGTGAAACAGCATTGTGTAGGCTTTAAGTTGCTCCGTGAATGTGATATCCAAGTTTATTAACAATGATCAACATCTTGATGTTTGTAATTGTTTACTGTTGGTGAACAAATTGAAACTTAGTATAAAATCCCTCTCCTCACACATTGGTGAAGTGTGTAAATAACTCGTGCACAGAGTAGAATCATTACACAAGCATATTATTTTCACATGGCCGGCAGAGCTAGAGAAGCGAAAGAACTGCCTTGAAAACAAAGGGAGTATTGTTAGCATCGTGTCACATCTGCTGAGCGAGCAGGGGTCAGGAGCTGTGACTAGGTAGTGGTTAAAAGTGGCACGAAGAGACATAGGTTAGACACGTCGTGTATGTTGTTTTTGAATTAACCATTTTCCAGACAGGTCCTTGCGCACACAAATTATCGTACATGTGTGTGTGGTCACCCGCTGACAAGACACGGTCCCAGGAGGCAAACAGGTTTATCAAAATGTATGTTGTGCTAACTAGAATTACCGTTGCCGGCAAAGTTTGTGCCTAATATGTCGAAGGAAAGCCTTAGAAGTCTTCAGCCATGACATATGTTCATCCTATTGAAATATTTTTACTATTTCAATCAACAACATTGTGATAGTACCTTGTAAATAGTTTCGAACCACCGACATTGATCGCACCTTGTAAATAGTTTCGAACCACCGACATTGCTGACAATTTACGTTGCCGACAATATTTATGTTTCATTATTGTGAATTCATGCTTGATGTTGTGTATGCACGTCCAGAGTATCATTTATTCAAAATACGTAATTCTATTGAAAAAATATTACTATTTAAATAAATTTTATTACTGCTTTTTTGCAAGAAACTTCCAAAAACTGTTGTTGCGGGCGCAAGTATTTATATTGCCGGTGATGTTTTTGCTTAATTTTGAGCCAAAGAAAGGTCATATATCTGCCTCCAGTGTATATATTTATTCAAAATACTTCACAATCACTCTAGTGACAAAATATTACTACTGTATTTCAATAAATTTCATCGAGGTACTCTTGCAAATAACTTCCAAACACAGTCATTGCAGGTGCAAGAATCTATATTGCTGGCGACATTTTTGCTTAATTTTGAGTTTCAATGGCATACATTTAAAAATAACGCGTTTGCTTTTCAAAATTAATGTGTATTGTTCTATAAATACCAAGTAACTTTTGCGCCAAAGACGAGTGAACGCCGATTCAGTGATAAAAACCGGTAAATGTAGACATTTTAGTGGTCGGGGAACACCAAAAATTTGTCAAACTTATAATAACGACTCCTCCGAAATAACGACCCTATTCCCGGGAACCGTAAAGGGTAGAAAAATCGGGAGTTGACTGTACAAGCCAATGCCTCGTTTTGCTTCATAATTTATTTTGAAAGATTGAGACCAAGCAAAATTTCAAATTTCGTAATGTTCGCTGGAAAACGGAAACATCACTTTTATTCACGGCTATATGGTGAAAATGATTTTTCTATCATTTCTGCTTACATAATTGATGCTTGTATAGATAGTTTGAGATAAAGTGAGCACTAAAGATTTAAACTAAATAAGAAAAAGATCGCTAACTATAACTGCATTGAATTCAGTAGTAACAGTTCTCTTATTTCTTGTATTGTTAGCACTGTATTACCAAATGTACAGTAGTTCCATGTATTTTCTTATTTCAAAATTATGACACTAAAATAAAATCAACTGGCTCCACTTATTTGCATTTTATGTTGTGCCCCTCTGGGCACGGACAGCCAGACTAAAACCCTGCTAAAACCCTGATCAAGGCTTAGTCTGTCAAACACGGGCTAATCCCAGAGTGGAGTTATACAATACTTTGGCCTGAACACACAACACTAAGACAAAAACATAGTAAACTCGGGGATGCGACACTACAGTAACTGTAATCAGGGTAAAATCAAATTGGGTGGTTTATTTAAAGCTGATATACACACAGTAGGTAACAGAAGCAGAATACAAAATACAGCTTTCAAAATACAAAATATGTTGCGGGAACATTGGCCTTAACCAAAACGTCCTCCCAGACTAGGTAAATAATTTGAATTTAATTATTAAATAACCAGAGAAAAAATATGCCTCGACTCCATTCCACTCTCCACATCGACGCCCGAACGGCGCATGAAATTACAAAGACGGAAAAAAACAGAAAAACTAATACAGCAAAACGGGAAAGTTACAAAGTTAATCCGAGCTAGAAACGAAGCAGCTGTTCAGTTAATCATATTACAAAAGCACAAACGTAAAATAGCACTTACCAAAACTTGCCGGGCGAGCGTAGAGGTAGAGAGTGGAGAGGCAGAACCTAGCTGGTCGGGAGTAGAACGAAGAGTAATATCACAAGCGACATCCGGAGCGCAGGCTGCGGATGGGGAGGGGAAGGGGAGGTAGGTTGGCCGAAGGGAGGGGACAAAGAAGACTGCCGAGGAGAACCGAAGATGTGCAAAGCGGCGAGGCGTGCGTGCGCTACAGTTCAAAAGGGCTACGTCGGTAAACACATAGTCCAGTCTACATAACCAACACGGATGGCACGGTGATTAGTGCATATATAGTTCAAGGGGCACACAATACGTAGGCACTACGTTCCTATGTAAGTCCTCTTCAGGCGGGAAGTGCTATCCCACCTTAATGTGACTACTAAAACTTTTTTTAAATCAAAGTATGTAATTTCATACCGATTGCACACTTTAACTTACATATGCAAACTTCAAGCATTGTGTCCAGAGAGGTTAGATGCTTTCCATTGTTTACCGATTTCATGCGCAGTCTGCCTGCGTTAATCACTAAAGAGTTCATATGTTTCACCGCGAGATAGTGTGAGCATGATTTATTACCAAAATATGTTTATGTAACGCATTGTACGTTATATTACGAAAAAACATATCAGTTTTATCATACACTCAGAAGACTTACACAATAGAATGTATGTCAATAGAATTGTCAAAGTATATAACATTATAGATGTTCTGTGAACTGTTGTGTTTTATTTGTACAATAAATCTTTAGTTTTCCTAACTTGAACTTATTAACATGTATCTATAATTTCCGGATTATTTGTTTGGTAGTGCATTGTATTCAGGGTAATGTAGGACTGAAGATATGCATAGGCCCATTTGCTCACACGCAAGACATTTGAGATATTATTCACTACCATTTTTTTAAACTTTGCAGTCGCTTGATACTGCTACAATATTATGTCTACATTTAAAGGAGCTCAAAATTAATATATGTATGTAAATATTTTTAATGTGAAATTTGTAACATTTTGTCAACGAACCATGTACAAATTATTTGGTAGAAAC
The DNA here is from genome assembly GCA_003012365.1 of Medauroidea extradentata. Lineage (NCBI taxonomy): Eukaryota > Metazoa > Arthropoda > Insecta > Phasmatodea > Phasmatidae > Medauroidea > Medauroidea extradentata. The sequence goes on from PNEQ01131383.1 coordinate 6,005, forward strand.
CTAGAGTGAGCGCAGTGCATACATTTAAGAGCTGACCTGCAGAAACCAATCATATGTAGAAGTTACTGTGCAGGTATGTATAACAACCTACCAATTACACTAGCTGTTATCAATCTCTTGACGCCTTGGTCTAGTCTGTCGGCGAGGACGCGATGGCTGGGCGGCAGCGTACTTTCCACAGGATGCACTCCTGAAGCATCGAGACCACCGTCTTCCTCGTCGGACTCTCGCCACTTAGTAAGGATATACAGCGAGGGAAACTAGCGGCTGCACTGAAGGTTGCGCTTCCACAGTAGGTGTAAGGTGTAGCCGAAAGTGGATGGGAGGAAGATGCAACAATGGGGTGCTGATCCCCCGGACGGGAGAGCACAAAGGTGCCGAGGTTAGGAGTTACGCCGAATGGGGGTCTACAAGGCGAGGATGGGGTTGAGACGGAAATGGGTATTGAGGTGAGGGTGCTAAGGAAAGCCGATCCACCGGGTGCTGTAATGCCAGCCTAACAATGGTGTGGCCGTTGAGCAACGTGCCTCGTCGAGTGGCGGCGGAAACTTCCCTCTGGATCCAGTACACCACTGCATCAGGATCCCTAACCTTCAGTGCCTTCTGTACCAGCTTACCAAACTCCAATCTGGCACTTAACTTCCTACCTGACCTCTCAGGCATAGCCTGACTGTGGCTCAGATGAAGATAAAGTAGTAAGGCTAGCTGATTGTTGGTATATGGTATCCCGTAGGATCGCCTGTTGTGGCATGCAAAGCCTTAATGCGGCGGAACTATTGTTGGCGCTGGGCAGGTGGACTTGTAGAGGAGCGCTAGACGTGCGCCTCAGCACGCCTCTATGCCTTTTCACCTCTCCTAGACGAGACAAGAGACAAAACCCGACACCGCTCGGAAAGAGCACAGTGTAGTCATGCTACCTCCAGAGGGTGTAATGAAGAAAATCCTGGTAGGTGCATGGCTTACGCCTCCTCCCAGACGTAGGATGCTTATGACGACCCGATATCAAACTCCCATGCCGATCCTATGGGATGCAGGGATCACAGGTGTCTAGCAGGAGGTTGGGTTTGTCAACAATGGAAGATACTGCGAGTGAAGAAAAGAAAGGTATGGTGTTGCTGCGTGGTTTATTGGCATACACCAACAACGAAAACTGAAACACCCTGTGCCTGAAAAGCCTGAAAGGCATGTAGGAAGTAACCGAAGAGCACTAGATTCCGTGGGGAGAGTCGTTGATGCAGGTGACAATGCCTCGGAAAGTGGCTCTTGGTCGACGAAGCTTGGACAGTTGGCATAGAAGGCTTTCACTGTCGTGACGGGCGCTTCTGGAGAGGATCCGGCGGGCGCTGGTCTTCCGGGCCTGGAGCTGTAGCTTGAAGGCGTGATGATGGTAGAAAAATCTACTGCAGCAGAACTGAACCTTTCAGTTGTAGCAGGTGTACTGCTACAGAGCAAATGGCAATCAGATTGCGACTGTGTGGCATGTAGTATGCGACTGACTTCAGTGGCTCGTGCCCCCTCTTTTATACCCTTCTCTGGGCGGTCTGGGATGATTGGCCGGCCGCTCGCCTAATGAGAGACGGTGCGGACATGAAGGGATGGTTCCTCCCACTCTTGTTGTCTTCTGTGCTGCGGGTGGTATACTTACAGGCAGCATGACATCTCGTAGGAAAAAATAAGTTAAAATATCCTTGCCCAGGGTTTTTGTGATAACTAAGGATGGGTTAGGTAGGCTTTATATGAAATACTTGGTGTCAGGTTAGAGTGCACCGACATGTGCGGGAGTAATAAGGGTCGAAAGGATAAGCATTAGGTACGGGAATATGGAACGGGCAGGATGAGGCGGCGGCTTCACAGCACAAGACGCTGCGAACATGCGTCACACTTTTGCATTTAATGAATACATATTGTAGAGCAGGGTAATGTACGTTTTACAGACCATGTAAACAAAAAACATGCAAACGTTTATGTTTGGATACAGCACAAAGATATTACAAAATGGCTAAAAATAGAAATTTAACAGGGCATTTTTCTTTGTGCTCACTTTATCCCAAACCGCCTATAATATTTTTAACTGCCTACAAATTACCCAATGCAAGTATACTTAAAATGTATATTGATGCCTTAAAAAAAAACAAATTTTCAACAGTAATTATATGACAATATGACAACCTTACACAATCTAACAAGTTCACCAAAACAACCACACAGTTTAAAAGCCACTTACTGGACTTGGTGTTGGTCAATGCAAGCTTTGCAGTGACTGCATCATAACGACAGTTGACAAAGTTTTCCATCAAAGCCTTCCAAGATGTGTCACCAATCACAAATTCTGGGAGAGATGATAGTATCTGTACATCTCTTTTGGTAGGAGGTTGTAAAGCTTTAGTCTGTTGTAAAAAGAAAAAAGTAAGGAACAAAGTATTTAGAAAGCAACTGGCAAACATGCAAAAAAAAAAAAAATAAACACTCCACTAATGAAGGGCATAAATTGTGACAACCACTACGTAACTACAGTATAATCAAGAACCTACCCTCCTTTAAATTCATTTATTTGTCTACAATTAATTACTGTATATAGATTTACATGCAAGTTAATTACCACCAAAGTTGTTAAATGTAACAAAGGAATATGATGAGTATGAACGAAAATCAGTTTCTTCAGGTAGGCATCTCTGCAATAACATAAAGCAGTCCCACCACAGCAGTTAATACATACAATGATATGCTATGAACCTCATTTGTGTGCCAGTGTTATATTAGACCTGTTCCAGGCAACCATACAGTGTCAGCTGCCGCTGAAATAATTGTCACGTCAGCAGCAAGCATTTACCATATACGAAAGGAACAGCAACCAGTGCGGAAACTGTTGACATAAGGCAGGGGAAAAACAATAAGGGTGCTTTGTAAGTATTTACAGTACTGGGAATGTGTGAAAACTGCGGTGGATGTTTATGTTAATTAATTTTCCTTGTATAACATGGTTTAGCAGTTTTGTCTACCACCATGTCAAGGCAATTTAAATCCTAAAAAGAAAATGTGGAACCACATCAAAATAAAGTGGCCTTCAAGAACACAACTTTTTAGATTATATTAAATCCATGTGCTATAGAAGTCAATACATACTACACGAGGCATCCGCTGATAAATAGTGCAGCTGCAACAGAATGTACGTAGTGGAGAATACGAGAAAGAGATACACAAGTAGTCTGTATTTTAAACAATACTACCTATATATGCAGATTATGATGGGTATTACACATATAGCCAACAACTGGGAGAGAAACAATTCAGCCTGGGTGTTGAGCATCTGTGTATAGAAGTTACAAAAATAATCTTGATACCTAAATCATGTACTATAAGTACAACCAGAGGTTAATTGTACAATTGTATTAAAAGGATTATTTAACATATCTCAGACAGTAACCAATTAGTTCTGCTTACAATGGAACAATATCACTTTGCTTGTTTACATCACCAATGAAGTTAGGGCACAACTGTACAGCAAAACTAGATTTAAAGATACTTTTACTGGCCATATTATATGCTAAATTCTCTGTTGATATACTTATTAAATCATCAGCTGAAACAAGATAACAAAATAGAAACCCAGGCCACAGCAATGACTTGAGTTGAGAATGCGTGCCTGATGATACAGACCTCACTTGGCCCATGGCGTCATTTTCCTCTCCACTCCCGTTCACCACCACAAGCCTCCAAAGCTTAGAACAGACAGCTATGGCTTACCTAGAGTTGCTAGACACAGCATCAGTACCCACAAAAACTACAGTGAGAGTGCAGCTGTAAAAGTTAGAACAGTGAGGTTCTACACAGTGAGCTTACGCCACAGCATCAAGCACAGCCTTAGTTTATTATATCTTCTAAATCAGGTTTCTCTTTTCTTTGAGAATTCCTCAACTCTGTCACTTCTTCGTCAACAAAGCCTCCTTTTTGGTGCTATGGATGATTTCTTGTAGAATTACTATATGAAAGCATGTTTTTATTTTCCTCCATCTTCGGACATTGGCCTCTGGCACATCATAGTGTCTCTCAACATCGTACTAACGACTGCCTTCAGCATGTCACACAACCATAAATTTGAAGTTTGCTCCATAACTTCTTGTAAATCCCACTAAAATATTTCCCTTACTCATGCATCTCACTTCAACTTGTTCAGTGATTTTGATAAAACAAAAGTTATGACAACTTTACCAATAACAGGTATATAAAATATGCAATCAAAACTCATCTGGTAAGAGCAAAATGTGTCTGAACATGTAACTGAAGTTAGAACAGAACAAACCAAATTGGCATAGCAAGATGCCATACAATAAAGAAGTTGTATATAACGAATGCACAGTTGCTCACAGTAGATAGGTTTATCACAGTGCAATTGATATTATACCTGCCAGTCATCTGATGTAACACATGCTTTGTTCTGAAAGAGATCCTTTGTATCCAATCATAGCTCTGTGAATGTTGGTATCTTTACTACACATTAAACACTGCAACACACAGTACAAATATTAAAAAAAAAAAAATAATTACTGTATTTGCATGCATTGTTCTGATGGATTACGAAAATATTTTCTTCCCAATGTTTTTGATTACAATTCACATACAGTAATTACGTAGCCAGATTTAAACTCAAAGGTCTAATATGTAGTAACTTTTATTTTCCAGAAAGTCCAACAAACATTAAAATACTTAATAATAATAATAATAATAATAATAATAATAATAATAATAATAATAATAATAATAATAATAATAATAATGTATTATTAGATTTATGTTAATGCACTGAAATTACTATTCTGGTAATTTTTTTCAGGTATTTTATTTGTGTCTATATTATTTCAAATATTAGGCCACATCAAATGTTACATAACCACCTCCTTTTCTTTAATAAACCAATTAATTTAAAAAAAACTCATTTTCAACTCAGGTAATACTGTATTTATAGACCAGTGACCTGTTCCATATCATTTCAGCTATTTTGTTTTGTATGAAGTCCAAGGAGTGCAAAGTAAAAACACCTATTGCAATTTGAGAATTGAAAATCACTGAAAATAGAACTACATCAACAATCTACAGTGTGGAATTTTTTATATATATATATAAAACACTATAATCACACTTACTTCTTGCCATATTGATTGCAGCTTAGTTTTTGCTTCAGTCATTCCTCCAGGCATTACGATATACATAAAGTCATCACTTACAACACACAAGAAAAACTTTGTCTGAAACAAACAGCAAATGATATTATTTGCCAAATTTAATTGGGAAATAATTTCAACCCAAATATTTTATACACACAAAAATTATTTTACACTTATAAAAAATTCAGATTCTACATTTCAAAAAACCACTATAATAAAAACAGAAGATACCCCTTGAGTTAAATTATTCATAAAGATGACTGATAAACATAGTAGTAAAACGGTTGTGTCAGAACAGAGGTAAAGTGAAGAGATTTTGTCAGCACTTAACATCTTAAGTCCTTAGCACTGATGAGGGATGACATGAAGTGAGTATTGAGCAGTGCCAGAATGAAAGGATGGGGGAAACTAGAGACACCCGAAAAAACCAGCACACCATTGGCATCATCCGGCACGATTCCCATGTGTGAAAATCCGGGGACCCACCTCGCTGAGAATCGAACCTGGATCACCCAGATTGGAGGCAAGTGCTCTAGCCACTGCAACAATCACTACCCGTACCAGAACTGAGTTACAGTATTCTATAGTAATAATAATAATAATTACACAAATTACTGTGAATATGCAATTAAGTCTATTATAAAAAATAAATTTGCATATAATATTCTTATTCTTATCATGCCAGTTCAATTAACATTTAATGATACTGTCACCAGTCTTCACAGATTAAATCAACTACTATACTATCAAAACTACGCATTCATAATTTTTTTACATTCATAGTCAAAGATGAACCGAAGCTACACAATATTAATGTATAATCTTGCGTAGTTTTTTATAGAATCATTTCAGCTGCTATACAAATGCTAGAAGACATGCATGCTAGAACTACAGGGCGAGTCCTAGGAGGTCCAATTTGGCTGTTGGTTCACCGATCAAAAAATTGTGTGCATATATTAATTAATTGAATAATAAGACAAATATGAACAATTCTTTGGAAAAGTGAGGAACACTACGAAAAATAGTTGTTTTAAACACAGTATTGCATGCCCAGCTGTGTGTGTGGAGATTCAAACTCTGGGTCAGGTGCACGGGGCTTCTTTTAAAGAGTTTATCTTATAGAAGAGCTGTAACCACAACAAACGATGACAAATACACAATAATACAGCTAGGTTACCTCTATTCATGCCCCACAGGGAATAGCGATTCTACCTGGAATCCTACACACTGGCAATCTGGTTCTGAAACAAGTAATCCTGACAGATCATAGTGAAATGGTAGTTTAATATGCATGAGCACATGCAGCATAACGGGAAGTTATTTTTTTGGACTAAACCCACTGATTCAATTAAGAATAGATGAAGAAATGTTTCTTCTACATCAGGAATGTGTAAAACTTAGGTAACTTACATAAAATCAAGGATTTCTACAGACAGGGAACAACAGCAACTTTGGATATTCAATGTATTGCTTAGTGTTTGGTTTACATGTACAGGTTTATGACTAGCTAAGTTGGGAAAGCTTTAAGATTCGTTTTTATTTTTGTTTCAGCACTCATCTTGTTTACGTAAGTTTGAAAATGGTTCACTTAAGTGTGTATGGTAAGAATTCTTCTTACAACTTATTGGACAATGTTTGTGAATTTTGACACTCAATGATTAGGGCCATCTTTGTGAGCAAGCGCTTGCTTAACTACCTGTAAGAATTACCCATATATGTATTGTATTTGGTAATGAGTGAGGGCTGGTCCTGTGACTGACCAAGAGGAGTACAGCACTGTTAGTGTCATTCATTGGATAGGTTCCCCCTTAGGAAAAAGGTTTTGACTTCTGGCGTTACTAGGCACGTGCCCATGATTGAAGCCCCATGTCAGGTCACATCTCAGTACCTTCAACTGTGTGGAAACTCGCCAGAGTGGTTTAGTTAACCGAAAATATTTGGGAGAAACAAGTTTACACCCTATTCGCCAAACTTACAAGTATCGTTATTAACGCTAACTCAGTAAATTGTTCTGAGAAAAAAATGGTGCATTGCAGCACCTTACAAAACTTAAACATGTCACTTTAGAATAAACACACGCTATTACACTAACATGTGGCTCCAAAATACAATGCAGAGTATCTCGGCTATCCTTACTGACTTCATACATGGGTTGAAAACCGGCAGAAAACTAATTTAGCAAGTTTGGTCAAATAATTAAAAAGAAGTTCAAGTGTGAGAGCTGCCAGTGCAAGTTAGAATTGCCACTCTCAAGGATTCATTATTTATAAAATTATGGGAACCAGCCTCACAATATTTTTCCAAAGTGAAACTTACTTGACAATACCAGCTAACTGCTGCAGAGACCTAACATGCATGCCGGAGAGACAGCAGAACTGTGCAGGGTCTCATGCTTGCGTAGCTGGATTTAAAGAATCGCCATAAGAAAAAAATTGCCAGCAGCAATCAATCGCTACCAACAGGTTGAGGTAACGTCTCCCGGGACTAACAGCTATGAAATGTTCGGGAGCGCGACTAGTAGGCATTGCTACAAAGTAGTGGTAACAGGGAGGTGCAAGTGCATTGTTGCACAGTTGGAAGCACGGAACTCCTGTGGGTAGGGACAGCTTCTGGGGACCAAAGACGATGATGTTACGTAACAATAGGGAGCTCTCAGGAGTTCCGGGAATAGAAGCCTGGCTGGGTCAAGGGCTAGGCGCTCAGTTCCGGTGGTCAAATGAGGGAAATAAATAAGATGATCTAGATCAATGTTTCTCATTCTACATAGTGAAACTAACTGTCCTGATCACTATTACCTTGTCCTGCATCCCGTCACCATTATCTCATAAGGGACAAGTCAGCTAGGGCATAGTAGTTGGACGAGGTCCCACGCCTGCCTAGTGTGGGCTAGGGGACGGCTCACAGTCAGGAGGGAATACAGACAATAAGCTGTTGGGCTACAGTGAGGCGTGGAAAACACGCTTAGCTGGGTGTGCAGTGAATGTCCCAGGTCACTTGCCTTATGTGATGCAAGTACTGTTCAGTGTGGCGCGGACTTGTACGGGATGGCTGGATGCTCCTGTTACCGTAACGGCCCCAAAAGGAAAAGATACCCCCTGTTAGAGATGTGGTGATAGATTTTGCAGCATCATCCATCCCTATGTGCTTCCTAATAGTCTATCCTAATGTCCACCGACAATCCTGTTGTAATTCAGCTATGGAGGTCCAGCCGGCGAGGTGCCTCCAGCAGGAGGCCAAGGAGAACGACTGTATTAGGAGCCCCATTCCTGGAGAGGAGATACCTGCACCCATAGTGTCTGTGACTGCAAAAACACCATTGCGGCAGTTCCCGGCTAGAGGGACAAAAACCACGTGCAACAACGTGTATGAGGAATTCTGAACATACTGTATATACTCGTGTATAGTGGGCACCACAATTTTTTGCAACAAGTTCCAGGAAAAAAAATTTAAGTGCCTTGCTAGCATCTAAAAAAAATCATGGAAGTAAGAGACCGTGAAACAGTGCGAGGGAGGCTACGATGGATCAGCCATGGGGGAGAAGTGAATGAAACGTGGCTAACAAAGAAAAGAGAGCCGAAAGATGACACACTGGCTAGAGTGTGACGGGCGGAGAGAATAATGGGAACCAGGAAGGAGGTGAGGGGTGGTGTGGGTTGCCTCTCCCATGTCGGCAGCTATCTATAAAGTGCCTGTCAAGGTTGCTTGCAGCCTGCCTGTAGCCAGCTCACGTGTGCATGCGCGTGCCTGGACAACACTGCCCCTCACCCCTCTCCTACTGTGCTGTGTCCTGTCTGCTGCTTCCAGCATGTCTCCCTCCCCCTTCCAAAACGAGATAATGTGCTATGACAGCAGAGCAAGCTTGCCCTTTTTATTTACTGTCTAGCTAGAGCTGAGGAGACAGTAAGGCTCAGGATTGCGGCAGGGGATGACTACAAGCAGAGGGCCCCAACCACCACCCTACCTTCCCTTGCCTTGCCTTCCCCCTCCTGGAAAAAAAACAGTGTCTGCAGTTTTCTTCTTTTCTTCCCCCATGGAAAGATGGTTATCACGAGACGTCAAAATTAACTTCTCATATTGCTTCCGCTCGCCACCCACAAACTTTCCTGCCATGTCAAACAAAATAAAAATAGGGTATTAGCAGTGACTTACAACAGAAAAGGAGGGTGCAAGGGGTAGAGAAAAAGAAAAGGAAGAGGAGTAATGATGGAATCAGGCCGTGAGAACATTCTCTCTCTTTGTTTCCCATTCTTGACACCCGCCAGTTTATGACTACAACTCTGCTTTCTCCCCCCCCACCCCTTCCTTTTTATCGTAACAACCTTTTTTCAACGTTTCTTTTACTATTTTTCGTGTATAGTGCACACGCCTGAAATTTTATCAGTTGTTTTATAATAAAAGTGCATACTGTACACGAGTAAACACGGTATACATTTTTAAAAAATTTCTTTCACACGTTTAAAAAAAAATAGATGACAAACCATCAATCCTTAAGATAAAAGTAAAGTTACTGCTTATGAAGCACTGCACCTTAATGTACAATATACAGAGCTCGTTAAAAACTATTACTGCAAAAATCAAATTGAGAAAAAGTTACCATAAATTGTATATTAAAAATGAATGTTTAAGAACACTACACATGCTGTACATGATAATCTTAGGATGTAACAGAGCAAAAAACAACTTATGCAGACCCTGTAAGTCTAAAGCACTGCACTGAATCTGGACTGAACCACACTATAGTAATCCCTTGTTAATTCGAACTCGGTTAGTTTGGACTCGGTTAGTTCGAACTCGGTTAGTTCGAACTCGGTTGATTCGAAACGCTATATAAATTAAAGCCATCATTCAGTACCGAACATAAGGATAGGATTTTACATGCTGTGGTGTTTAGTTAGTTCGAAATTCAATTAATTTGTAATTTGAATTTTTTTCAGGCCCAAACAGGGAACAAGTCCTAGTAATTCGAAGTCACATTGATAAAGAAGTCCATGACATTTACAAAATTTAAGAAAAATACTGTGCTGTGTAGAGTTGTACAGCCTTGGCTTGTTTCCGTTACAGCGCCTGCCCGTGTCGCGGTGACCATGAGACTGCCTTGCTGTCTGATTTTACACGACACTCAAGTTCGAATGAATGTGTGTATAGTGCACTCAAAGAAAGAATAAAAGAAGAATGGAAGGTAGGAATGGCACAGCGTACGACAGCCTGTGGCTGTGTTTTTGTGATATGACGATCACACGAGTTCTGTGGAAACGCAACCCGTGACAAAATCCTACACGTAATTTGGTCTTTCCTCCGCCACTGTGAGCTAGATGCAGTTACGGCAAGACACGTGCGTATGTGCCACGAGTATGGAGTATTTGAAGCCAGGGAGAAGCGGAGTGTAAATGAGGTAAGGAGAGAGGGAAAGAGGAGCTATGAGGAAGAAGGCAGCTGGTCAGATGGCATTATTTCACTTTCTTTCAACCCCCTCCCCTCTAAGGCAACACTGGTTTATTTTTATAACTTCTCTACTTCCCTTCCCACCGCGTAGCTAGTCACATACCAAGCAGATGTGCAGATGCTAGAGTTGTGTCAGCCTGCAAGTGCCACCTAGTTCTTATTCTCTTCTATGTACCTCTACCCCCTTCCCCAATCTCTCAGGCATGAGTCACCAGCAAACAATGCAGCTTCTAGGAAAATATAAGAATAGCAGGCCAAAAGAAGAACATGTTTGTTTCCCGTACGTCGCCTAAAGTTGGTTTTGCACGAAACAATGTACACACAATTTCCACGCAATAACCTGATCTTGCATTGTAGTTCAGACACACCATTCTTGGAACCTTGCACGCAATGAAGGCGGCGCAATTTTGGCAAATAGAACATGCTCTATATTTCAATGCAAGTTGCGTGGAACAAGCAATGTGATTGGCCATTCTCTGAAGTGAATTGATGCGCATAGTTGTGAGTATAAACAAAAACAACAAACACCATACAAACATGGAATTGACACCGGAGTGTTTTTTGCAGCTTTTGGACAAATACAAAAATTGCCAGTTCACTATGACACAAAATCACCAAATTATCACAACAAACATTTGTGCGAGAGTGCAGTAAAGGCGGTGGCCGAGTCTATATCGGAAGTCCGGGAAAATACTACAGTTTCACTGAAGAGATTAAAAGAAAAAGTTCCTACATGGTTCACAATTATTTTTATCTTCATCAGATAACATTTCCATTATTGCAAATGCACGTATATTCAAATGCATTGGGCTTTTAGGTTACACATTAGTACGTAATAAACTTTGGCGGGAAGAAAACAGATCGCATGTATATTGCATGGGGAAACTGCACTGTGTAAAATGGACTATGAGAGGTTTCATGCTATTATTGCACAAGTGATTGTCCACAAGGAGCTGTGCGAGAAATACATTGTGTTGTGTAAAACCAGCTTAACTGACAACTCGTGGGAGAAGAGAACAGATAGTAGTCAAGGTCAGTATCTGTGGCCTCTCATGCTATATTGCCACACTGTGTGCACTACGCTGATGCCATTTAACCATCTCACAAGCTGCACTGCCTGTCGCCGTGCATCATTCAACATCTTATTAATTAAAATAATATTTAACTAACACTGCGTCTGATTTTTCCTTCAAAAAGCTACTGGAAAAATAACTTTGCACTTGCGAAAATGACTCAATGACCATGTTTACAAATTTTCATTCATTGGTCATAATTACCATTTTGGGTGTCTTACATTGTTTATTAAATTATAATTTCACTGACACAACGTCTGATATTCCTTCGAAAAGCTACTGAAAAATCACTTTGCACTTGTAAAAATTACTCAGCATGAAATATTTATAATTCTTTTGAGATAGGGTGATCAAACTTACCGTTTTGGGTTAAAATTTCATTAATATGTCTGTAAAACTTTCCCACCTCTTAGAGATCTAGAATCACACATTTATAAATTAGTAATAACAATCACATGCTTTGGCAAAGGCAATGCGTGGCAAATATTGACCGCTGGAACAAGGGAAGGCGAAGAACAGAGTTGCTGACAGCCTAGTAGACATGATGTGGCGTACTTGCAGTACAGTCTCGCCAAGAAAAATGCAGCATGCAACGGGCAAAAAAAAATGCAACAACCTTTTTTGGTCTAAATATTTCAAACTACCATTCTCTTTTTCAATTCGAATGCATACAGTTCTCGCGAAAACTAGCTGTAAAAAATAAGTGTAGAAACACTGAGGGTACATTTTCTCTTAACATTTATATATATATATATATATATATATATATATATATATTATATATATATATATATATATATATATATATATATATATATATAAAAATTAGAAGTTATGTAATTCGAAGTGAGCTGGGCTAGCTCACCCTCATTATGTTTCCTCAGGACTTGGTGACTTTATGTGTTCCTGACCATATTGGTTTTTGAGAAGATTTGAATTGTGTGTCTGCAAGCCCCCGCCAATGAACTCGTTGGTCCGCCTCTCCTCTACCAACGTCATATGTTCGTGTATCTTCGGGCGGCCTCGGCCCTCTTCGTGCCTTCCCATCCCTTTCCCCTTCCCCACCCAGCCGGCTAGTCCGTGCCACCGACGTTTGCCTCCGGGCACTCTGCCTCCGCTTCTCGGCCAGCATGGTTCAAGTGATCAACTCGTGGCCGACACGGCACCCATGACTTCTGATAATGTTTGGGTATGTTTTGATTTGTTTCTTAGTTTCTCTTAATCCTTTAACTTCCGCGTTTTGTTTCTGCTTTTAAGTAATTATTCCGTTTTCCGTTATGTGGTACCGTTTTGGCAGCGAGCTGACCATCGCCCCGTTTAACTATCCGGTGTGGTATGTCTTTTTGGTTGATGTTATACAAATTGTTAATACAGTGAACCCTCGATAACTCGGACCTCAATGTCCCGGACTTTGGATAACTCGGACAGAATTTCAAAAAACAAAATTAATTTTAATTAAATAATTTTTTGGTCAAAATCATTAGAAAATTGTGTCTGCCTAATTTAAATCCATCATGTTTTATTTAAAAACAGTATCAAGCTTTAAAAGCAGTTGCTCATCGATACGTAGCCTTTAATAATCCCACCGTAAAATATCTTGTGACGTGCACTGGCACGTGGCACTTACTTGGCCTCTTATCATACTGTAATTTTCAATTTTTTTTGTCTTAATTAATGTTTTTTTTTTCTCTCTATTTATAACCAATTAAGTAGGCCAACTTAACCAGGTATAAGGGTGTATACGGCGGGATCCAACCTATTAATTGGGGATGCGAGTAGAGAAATTTACATTAAAAATTTATTTTTAATTTTAAATTTAACTTTAAAGCAAGAGAAAAGCATAGAATTTTACATGTCAATTTTATTGGATTTATATCGTGTTTGGACTCATTT
>PNEQ01131384.1:0-19575 GCA_003012365.1 Medauroidea extradentata
CCGTGTTGTAGTTTGTTTCACCACACCAAGTACAAGGTTCAAGAGGAAACAAAAATTTGTGCCAGCTCGTTATTAAAAAGTGACAAAGTGACGCGATAGAGCTGTTCCTATTGGAAATGGTCTTACAAAACAAATCTCAAATGTATTACCATTATGTATTTTAAAGATGCTCAGTTTTGTCATTGTAAACTGAAATAATTTCGCAGTTTAGATACTTTCCTAAAGACGTTAAAATACATGCATGACATACTGCGACGGCGAATATTTCAGTACGAAAACGTATAAACGTATGCTGGCAATTCGGATATGGAATTTGTGTTTAGCTACCAAAAAGGAGTGTTTTATCGTGCTTACCTAATATGTAAATGAAGCACATAATTACTACAGTATTGGCACTTTATGAAATCCTAAAATATGAAAAAGTTTGACTGTCTGCAAACCAGTTATATATAACTACCTTCCCGGCTGCGGCTTCATCCGTTACTGTTGTTAAAAATTTAACAAAATTTTAGTACCTATTCTTAAATTGTTAAAGTAAACAAGGTACATTCCCTAATAGTTGTGTATCATATTATGGCAGTTACCGGTCGTTTAGTCCTCGGCTATAATTTTTTGTACAAAAAAATGAAGGAAATATTTGAGACGTCATCTGCAGGTATTCTGTCAAAATTGAACAACATTATAGTAACTCCTGTTGGATTCCCGGCTGGTTGGATTGTAGTGTTTCATTAGGCAAATCTCCCGTCTCTCCCGTCCTCATAGAGGCACTGCTCTGTATCCAGGTCATGTCACCCCTCACCGGCTCTAAGCTTGTCCCGTGGCGGTTGCGTCCTCTATGCTTTTAACATTTCACAACTTTGTCATATGCTTCAAATATAAACATTTTCTGCTACTAACGTGTGAGTGAAAAATATCAGAGAAATTTCCTGTCGCAGTCTATTACAAGGGATGCTATAAATCTCCCTCACTGCAGACTTACATAATACCCGATAACACCAAGACATGTCATCAGAATTCTTATGTGTGTATGGGATCCAAAACCAAAAGGCGTTTTCATAAATCCAATGACAAAGAGTAACATCTTTTGAATTATCATTTTGCCGGAATTCAGGAACATTTTACTTCCATTTACACACCTGATGTCAGATTTCAGGGGGATGGGGGGGAATGAAATAACTTGTCACGTAAGCTACATTCCTATTCAAAAATAATCACGTTATCTCCATGGGTTCACGAATTACTGAGAATTATTTGGAAACACATTACATTTCTTAACGGCCTTTTGGGTAAAATTTTGAGGAAAAAACACAACGAAAGCAGGTTTTTTTAAAAGTATTTATGAAAGCTTGTAAGAATCAATTAGATATCTCAGCAGGTTGGAAAGTATTCGTTTAAAATACATTTTAAGTTTTTCACCCTTCAGTTAGAAATTTGAAAAAATCTAAAAATATTGTAGTATGTATATGAATACACTATACTTTGAAGCAAAAATAACGTAATCTCGCAAAACTCATTTACTTCCTGTCACCACTTTAATTTCCCTATTTAGAAAAATTCCTTCTTGTTTGGAGTTCAGGGCGTGAGGGGAAGTCACCTTGCAAATTTCGTGTGTCTAGGTCCAGAGGTTTGGGCTGTGTGTGTTGATATGTCCCTAGCCACGCCGCCATGTCACTAGTGGTGCATGCGATACTTACAGAGATAAGTAATCTCACTACCCACACTCTTCGCCTCTTTTCCCCCTCCCTCCCCCCCTCTTTGTGTTTAGTCCGAGTAGGGAGAGTCCGAGCGATGAGAAGGGCGAAGCAGAAAAGAACAAAGGAAAAAGCTCCATTTAAGGTGGTTCAAGCGGTGGCCGCTAGATGTCATAGCGCACAGCGAAGAGCAGTACATCCTCCCTCTACAAAGGCTCGCTGCCAACTGACTGCCGATATCCGGCTCCCTGCGTTATATACGATCTAACTGCGCGCTGATAGCATACAAGTACGCGTTTGTGGACAGTTTAAGCCTATTTGCGGCTTATTCCCACACATTACTGATTTTCAGCGTGCACCATTTCCCATAAGAGCCAGTGTCCCACGCTTGACGAGAAGCACGTCGCCTCTATTCGCAGCGCGCCAAACTGGCGTGCAAGGTTTACCTTGTAATCTTTTTACTATGGGACTTTAAGCGCTGACCACAACATTTTATTTTTTAATCGTATGAAGAAAAGACCAACACATGCCTCTCGCTTTGCACTTTACGAATTCAGGTAATATTTTCGAAGTTGCGGCAGTCTAAAAAAAATGTTTTTAGCCATTTTGAGAGGCTTAAAATCATAGAAGCATAGTTCAAAGTGTGTGTTCTTTTCGTAGATAAACATAATATGAATAAGTTAAGCGGTTTCGTGTAAAAATGTATGCGCGTGACATACTGTAACGCTATCAGACTCAGAATTCCTCTGGGTGTGCCTTTTTTCTTAAAGGGGTAAATTCATTTTTTTGCTCGTAAAACCCTTAAATACCACCAATTGCACATTAAAATGCTAACTCCCCCCCCCCCCCCCAATCTGACTGCACCTTTAGCTTGGGGTGGTGGTGTATCTACTTTTTATAACACTCTACAACCCCCTCCCCCTTCCATCGTTGGACCCAGAGCTGGATCCTGCCCTGATTTGTATTGCATGTATTTAATGAACCTGGCTAACCCCTGCTGTTCGAGGATCCTGGGTCTGAGTAAATGAAGTGGCAACACGAGCGAAGAAGTCGTCGTTGTCATTTCCAGACCTATTGTCTGTCGACAGCGCGATTACGTAAGTTCGTCAGTATCGCCGAACAAAAGTCCATGTATTACATAAGACTGTTGTGAGCTGGAAGATCGAACAAGCGGGTAGTGTAGGTATCTTACGGGGGAGGGGCTGTGGGTTGTTGCAGAAAATAATTACGTAACCATAATCCACAGACAAAATACTTGGACGTGAGACATCGATTATGATGGAAACCGATGTCGTCCTCCAACTGTGCTGCGTTTTCTTAGAAAACCAAGGGCGCAGGGGCGTCATTTAAGGGGGGCAGGGGGTAGGCAAGTGCCCTCCTGGATTAAGAATTTTAAGGATATAAAATTTATTTTTTTGTATTTTGATATTTAAAAAATGTTGACTTAAGCACATAAAACTGAAGGTTAAGTTTCTAATTTATACATGCTTACTTAATAAAAATGATGCAACAAGGTCACTGTCGCCGAAAAAAATCTTGCCCCCGCCCCCCAAGAAAAACCTGAAATGACGCCCCTGCCAAGGGGGTATGAAAACCAAACTTTTTTTTACAATTTTCGTACAGAAACATGCGTATCTAGTCCATACCGAGAATTAATATTGTTTTTGAAATATTCTTACAGCGAAGGTGAATGATTTAATGAAATATTATTGACATAAGACTACAGCAGTGCTATGTGTGCACTATTTCAATGGATCGTTTATCCCAATTGCAAGAATATTTCAAAAACTTACTTTGTCAATGCCGAGCGGGTTTACGTAATGATGGAACACTTCAGCTCGCATTCAAAAGGACTCTTTTTGAATTTCCAGTCACGCCTTCATGATTTCTGTTTCCCATAGTTTTCCGAAAATGCTTTAGAGGAATACTGTGATGATATCTTAATACGGGCTATGGCCACTTCGTCCTTTTTTTTTTATTATTATCTGAGCAATTATTCCTTCTCTAGTGACGTCGCTATCGATGTGACGTTACGCTGTAGAATATTCTTAAAATTACCACACTCATGTAGGCCTATATAAGTGTTAAGAAATTTGGCATTGTATATAATGGATTCCCATACACCTATTTCAGTATCCTCATGCATTTATTGAAAACAGTTTAAATGCAAAATGACATTACCGGACTTAATTTTCACTGACAATGCTCTACAGTTCCTTTTAGCAAGTCAAGTATGACTTTGAGTGCCGTACTGTGTACGAGTGAAAATTTTCCAAATTTTTCAGGAATTTTTTTTTATTACAGTGTGCGAACTATCTATTCCAAACTTGCAGCCGCGAAGTTTAAATGAATAATAAATGTTTAAAGAACTAAAAATGATCACAGATATTGTCATGTTGATCTTGATTTCTAGAATTACCAGCATTTTCCTTTCTGTGAAGTTTCAACGGAGTCCTCGACTAGCACATGGACGGGATTTGCAACGTATCACGCGTAATATTTTTTACGCGGAATCGCTTAACTTATTCACACTATGTTTACCTACGATAGAACACACACTTGAAACAATGTGTCTTATGTTTTCAAAAATTCAGCATGCTTGTTAGAAACTTGATTTTTGGGTACCTCAAAATGGCCAAAACAGTTTATTTTAGACTGTTGTAACTCCAAAAATATTACCTGAATTCGTAAAGTGCAAAGCGAGAGGCATGCGTTGGTCTTTACTTCATACTATTCAAAACTAAAATTTTGTGTTTGCCGCTTAAAGTCCTGTAGGAAAAAGACTACAAGGAAAACCTTGCACGCCAGTTTGGCGCGCTGCGAATAGAGGCGATATGCTTCTCGTCAAGCGTTCGATACTGGCTCTCCTATCTACGCTGTTCCCACGCGTCAAAGGTGGAAATTCGACACCGGCGAAGACTCCTGTTAAGTGTGTTCAAGTGCGTAAAAATCATAATTATATATTTTTATTAAATAGTGTTAGTTTTGTAGACGATACTTGTGAGTACAGTTTCCTTTTATAAAACAATTTTAGCTCTCATAGTTTTCTCATAACAGTGCGTCAAAGTCAAAATTTTCTTGTTACACTGCCGTGCAAATAGCAAAAACTAATCTATATACTTTAATTAAATTATTCACTTTGAACTAACATCCCACGAGCTCTGCAGTAAAACATTTTAAAACCTATACGACGTAATGTTTTTAATTTTTTTTAATATCGCAATAGTAATTCAACATTTTTTTTAGAATATAAAAATAGTTAATGGGATATTTTTAAAATGTTTTATTAAGTAGCCCATGGCATGTTATTTCACCGTGAATTATTTCACTCGCCAAGTCAGTTGGTTTTATCTATTTGCACGGCAGCAGAACATGCAAATTTTGACTTTGACGCACTGTTATGAGAAAACTGTGCGAGCTAAAATTGTTTTGTAAGACGAAACTACTCGTAAGCATCGTCTATAAAACTAACACTATTTCATAAAAATATAAAATTATGATTTTATCGCACTTAAACACTCTTAAGGGGTGTGGAAAGGTACGATGTCGAGCGGACAACTGAACTACTCACCATAATTCGATGAGAATTTTTTTTTTGCCAAATAGGTATTTTATCAGCGAATGTTTATTTATATAGCATTATTCGGTAGTATGCTTACTTTCGAGCAAAATATTAAAAACGGTTTTTAGACAAATAAGGGCCTGATCCACAAAATCTACAAGAATGGAAAACTGTAATTTATATAATTTTTAATATGATAATATAGGCCTCTATAAAAACAGAATTTCAAAAACACTCACGTTTTGATGTGAAAATAATTTATCTCTGCGCGAGAGGATTACGGATGTTAAAATTATTATAATTTTGTTTGATAAATGAAAATAACATAAGTCAGTTCCGAAACATTTGTTTGTGGAAGGATAGATTTAAACCATCCAACATGTAGAATGGTTGGTTTTTATGTTTACTGTCATATATATTTTAAATCGTATTATACTTCTGGAGTGACCCGTCACATCTTAATAATATAAGATTGAATATTATTGACATTTACTGTACATATGTAAGCTACATTTACGATCGACAAAAAGCAAGAAATAGCTGGAATGTAAGAACATTTTAGCATTTGGGAAGTTTTCACACCCGAAAATATAGTTGGTAGCACTGCAACGACTTTGTTTACTACCATGGAGTGATCAAAATTTAAAATAACTTATTGAATTTTTTAAGCTTTTTGGCGTGTCTGCAGGTTTAGTCTTACGGACGTTAATGAGTATTGTCGGTAAACTATTAGTCAATTGATTTCTGGAGCTGATTTGTGTTTGTCGGAGTAGGAAACATTTGTTCCATTTAATTATTATGTGAATTACAAATAAAATTTTGTTTCGTGTAACTGCGTAAGGCATCGCTCTTCAGTTTTGCAGTGGTTTCGAAAATATGTTTTTTTACGCAAATAATACATACCGTCAAACGGGTATACTTGGTACATTTTTCATTTTCAAAAGCATGTTTTTAAGTAGCTGATTATTCCATAGATTTCTTTCTGTGAATATTTTTCCAGTTAGACTAAGTACTATTGGTTAGGTCTATCATACAGAACTAAATTCTGGCAGTGATATTGTCTGAGTAAAAAAAGATTTTATGGTGTCCCAAGTACCACCCCTAGGTGGGGTAACTTGAGACATAACAAAAAACTCAATTGATTTAGCTGTATAATTCATGCATGGTCCCAAGTTAACATCTACATTACATTTACTTGGGACAAAAATTCATTTTTTTTTAATTTTAGTTATTTTGACATATATAGTGAAAAGTGAAACAAAATATCTTTGTTATTGTTCCTTTTAGTCACATAATAAACACAGAAAAAAAAATCTTTACAAACACACTTTTAAGTCACTTTCATGTAATACCTAGTGTATGGTACTTTGAAATTATTAGGTACATACGTAATCAAAAACATATAGGTAAGTACTTGGAAGATATCAAAAACAAAATCAGCTAGTTTTGTTATAAACAGTTAAAAGAAAATCTGATGAAATGTCACCCAATCTTTGGAGAAAATAATGAACACCGCTGCAAATACATCACAGTACTGGTAGGCTTACATAGTTTAAAATCACTAACAAAATGTAAATGTATCCCTGTGCACTGTCGTGGGAATTAACTTTTTTGTAATTTGAGTGAGTAAAACTACAGAAATGTCCTCTTCGTCTGGAAACACACACTTTTTCTCATTGCCTTTATAGGTCCTCATAAATTTACATTCACATTCACCATTTCCAGTACGTACAGATAATACTGTTCCAACAAAGTACTTGTTTGCCTCCTTTTTGTGCCTGTATTGTAAACAAACCTGACCTGTACGAAATCCCAACACTGAACTGATTTTGGATCCAGCAGGGATTCTTGTTGTAAGTCTGCTTCCTGAACCTTTTCATTATTTCTATGGTCCTGGGCATCACTACTGTCATCCTCCACTGCTATAAAAGCACAATCAGACGATGAGTCATGAACAGATTAATTACAGTCTTCTTCTGAAGATAATTTGCTGTCATCTTTCCTCCTCTTGGAAGGCTGTTGTGATGCCTTCTCTTTATTTAATCGTTTTTGATTTGTTACTTTCTCCTTCTGTTCGTTCCGCAGCTCTTGCTGCCTCTTCAGTTTATTTCCTTGATGTTGTTTCAAGGAAAGCAGATGTCGCACTTGCACCTGGAGCAATAGCCACTTTTTCCATCTTCTTTTTAGTTGTAGTCTCTGATACCCGTGTTTCCTTCATGAACTCTTAAAATGAGTGATTCCATCGTTCCCCTCGAGCTTGAGTGTTCTGTGGAATGTGTGACAAGACTTTTTGGGGATTTATTGGATATATTCCACTTGCTTCGAATCCACAGATCAAATTTTGCGCTGAGGTGGCTTCCAGCTTCTCAAGGGCTTTCTTCAAAAGACGCGGTGAAGTATCTTTTGGAAGTGCACCACTGTATTTTGATTTCCACTCTCCCAAAACTTCCCGCCATTTTACCTTGAGTGGCCTAAAGAAAGCAATTTCTAGAGGCTGACACAAATGGGTAGCATTTGGAGGTAACAACACACATTTAGTGTTATTTCTCTCACATTCTTCGAGAACATTGATGGAGTTGTGGCTAGCCAAGTTATCTCCTATTATAACTTTACATTGATCACCTGGTAACTTCTTCAGGTATGGAAGCGCTGTAGTGGAAAACAAGTCTTCAAAAATTGTACCTTCAAACCATCCTGATTTGTAGCAATTATAGTGAGTATCCTTAGGGCCACCTTCTATCTATGTATGGTACAACTGTTCTGATTTATACACTATGTGCAGTGGGAGACGGTAAGCTGAAGCTGTACCAGCGAACATGACAAGACGCTGGACTTAGTACAGTCAATGATTCTTTCAGGGTGCTTACAGTTTCTCTGTACAGTTACTTTCTTTTTCCCCGGATCATCTGCCATATTGGTCTCATCATAATTTAATATACCATCTGGCAAAACTTAATCTAATGTAACTTTCAGATCTTCAAGTATAATTTGAGCACGTCTTATGTAACAGCTGCTCTGGCTTGTTTCACATTTTCAGAAATCCTAATTTTAATTTCCTCTTTATGCCTATTTAAAAATGATTTTGTCCATTCTTCCCCAGGTGTATTAATTCATAATCTAGGTTCTATGATGCCTTTCTTGTCCAGATATTTTTTTACCACTAACCTCACATCAAATTCAGTCAATGGAAAGCCCCAACTTGCAGCTACATGAAGATTTTGCACTAAACAAATTTCATCAGCATCGCTCAGTGTTGGAGGACAGCCATACCTACCTAAATTTTTGTGATTCGCTTTCTTATTAATGGTACTTTTAGGAATACCATAATGCTCTGCAGCTTTCCGAACACTTATTTCCTTTTTCCTTACTGCCTCTGCTGCCTTGTGTAAGTTATCTTCCGAGAAATCATGGTATTTCTTCACTCCATATTCCCTTTTATGCCGCCTTCCCATATTGGTTGTTGGCGGGATGGCCAAACCTCTGTAACAAAGAACAGATGATTTGTTATTGTAAATTGTCTCTTTAACTTGGGACAACGTCCTAAGTTACACGTCAAAGCTACATTTTAAAATGCCCCTAAATAAATCTTTACACTATTTTCTAGTATTTATAATATAGCTTTAAAACAGCTTCAGTAAGGCAACAAAAACAAGTGGGCAATAGTCTTGTAATGTCAGTAATGACGTAGTTATTCTCAAGGTTACCTATTTATGCTTAAAGAGGTTAAAAATATATATCTTCGAATATTACTATTACTGATACTTACCACTCTCAGAACTGCTGTTTGGTTATCTTTGTTATCACCTATGAACTTATACACACAATCTGGAACAAACAGTTTTACCTCCAATTCAATTTGCAGTGGGGCCAACTGTAAAAACAAAAATTACTTATTTTTTTCCCAAGTTGTCTCTACTGTCCCAAGTATACCAGTTTGAAGGTATATCAGTAATTAATACTTGCAGTTTTAACACTCGCATATCGTTGTTTGTATTTTGAATTTTTCTGTTGCAATACACCAAATGGATTTTTAGATCTTTGCCCCTGAAATATTACATATTTTGTTGTAAAAATAAGCCAAAATGAAGCTAAATAGTTTTCTGCTAGCGGACGGTACATTATTTAAAAAAAAAAAAAAGCTCTGGAAAAATTGTGAGTCGTATGACTGTACACAGTCTCAAATTTTTTCAAGTGATTTGGTTAAAATGTTATTTGCAATTTTTTAAAATAAACTAAAGTTCATGGCGTGCAGATTTGTAAGAAATTAGCTATGAAAAGGGCTCAATGTCGGCAATGATTGTGATTTTCGCATTGCCGTATCAGAGGCGGATTTGGAAGGGGGAGGGGAATGTGGCATGTGCGCCCCCTTCCTTTTTGATCTTCATAGTTTATCTGTAAAATATTAAAATTTTTTTAAGTGGTGTCTTTAATTATTTGTTTAGGAGATTCCTTAAATAGCACTATTTTGCACCTTAATAACTAAATTCTTCCAGGGGAGGGGTCCCAAACCCCTTCTTCGAATCAGTGTATTGACATAGCTACTTTTTGGAAATAGGCCCAACTCAGAACCTAAAACTGGATCAACCACTGTACCATATAAAATGGCATATTTTATCCAAGTAGTCAGAAGTAAACTCCCTTCCATTGGCTCAAAAGTACCATGGGCAGACAGTTTCAAAACTTGAGAATTACAGCTCTAGTTTGTGAAGAGATGCTACCTGCAGATGCAATATCATTGCTCAAGAATAAAGCATTGGTCGCTGCCAACAGAATTAAAAGAAGGTAATTATAACATGCGTACAAAACAAGCGTTGAGTGCCCTACTCCACATTGCCTTCAACTTTTTAATT
Source organism: Medauroidea extradentata (assembly GCA_003012365.1). Classification (NCBI taxonomy): domain Eukaryota; kingdom Metazoa; phylum Arthropoda; class Insecta; order Phasmatodea; family Phasmatidae; genus Medauroidea; species Medauroidea extradentata. The sequence continues at coordinate 10,104 of PNEQ01131384.1, forward strand.
TATTTTCTCCCGTCACCTGTATATCCCATTTATGAGTATAATTATGTAACTTAGGTTTTGTCAACAGTTGCATTATCTTGTACAGTAAGCATAATGTCCTGCAGGTTACATTTGGATGCAGTGCACGTAAAAAGGATTGTAAGTCGAAGATCTCAAACAATTCCTTGTTCTGTGAGCAAACATGCATCTATCAGGTATACAAAGTATTTTATAGGTCTATCTATAATGTATGTGGGTCAGCAAAATGATCAGTTTGTGTTGATTGAACTATATTTAAACCAGGTTGTTATTTTTTTTTTATCTCTATGGCATAGTTAGAGATGGTGGTTATCGCAGGAAAACTTGATTGTTTGCTGGGTTTCCACACATGTTCAGCTTATAAAAAGGTTACTGGCTTTCGCTATTACGAGGCGTTGTTACCCTATTTGACTGAGCCAATAAGAATCCCAATATTGTAATATTTGAAGCCTGTTATTGGTCTGCAGACAGCTGCGTTGTGTCAGACGTATATCACCCAGTCATACTTGCCACAAGAAACTAGGCCTACAGTGTTTTCAAGGGTATGTTGGCACAAAAATTTTTTGCAATATATCATCTGTAAGTATAGTATAGGCGGTTCGGGATAAAGTGAACACTAAAAAAGCCCTGCTTAAGTTCTATTTTCAGCTATTTAGTATCTTTCCACGTGTAACGGCTAACGATGGGAAATGTCTCACCTCTATGGACACGTCACTTGATGGTTTCGCGTCTAAGATAAGTTGTACAGTCAGCATAAATCCATATTGTTTGTTGAATAAAAAAGTTTTATTTATTATATAAAATACAATAATGTCGATTTCGGTTACTTTTATTTCAATAATGTTGTATTTAATTAAGAAAACACACGGAACTATATTGCGTAATTTCGCTGCCAACCATACAAGCTGTAAGGCAACTATAGTCAATGTTGAATTGTATGCAGTAATGGCTAGTGATATTCTTCAAAGGTTACATTTTTAGTGCTCACTTTATCCTGAATGCTGTATGTAGTAGTACAGTTTATTGCAGCCATTAGGGCGCGTTCTACGACAATTTTGATCATCATTATTATATTTTTTATTTGTACCATATATTTTTTTCTTATTTTAGACACAAAATGTAACTAAATTTGCCTCTTGTGAAAATTTTTTATCACTCATAGTTTTTGCGTAATGGTTTGTTAAAGTCGTATTTTGCATGTTTCCGTTTTAACGACTACACTTAAACCAACTGATATACCAAACTGCAAAAAAATCACAGTGGATAAAGACATTGCAGACTACAATGACATGCTCATAAAATTTAAGGATAAAAATTATTTATATTTAAACAAAATTATTGAATTTTTAAAATTTTTGTTTCTAGGTTTAGCTTTTTTTTAAATTCAGGTACATATTATTACTTGCAGATACTGCCCAAACCTACAGCGCTGGCAAGAGTAGAGAGAGATAAGTATTTACATGTTAATGATCTGTTTTCCACCATATTGTTTCCCCCCCCCCCCCAGTATAGGGCCTACCACAAATTCTATTGCTGGACTGATTGCGACCTAATTATACATTACCAGCTCAATCGCTATGCCTGTGCTGTACTGCAGTGTAAATAGAATTTGTGGTGTAGTAATAGATTTAACATTTTCCTTCTCAGAATTTCAAAAAGATGAAAAAATACTAAAAATTCATATGACATTAAGTAATATTAGGAGGGGCTACATCACCTGTCCAACCTGAACGTATTCCATTGTAGACTTTTTTGGTTTCTCTCTGTGCAACACTCGAAAACAACTCATTTACACATAATTAAATCAGACATTTGAGAATCAACGAAAGTCAATTTTCTTCAAAAGTAAGTTGTGGGTGTTTAGTTTTGTACAGAGGTAAGTACACGTAGGTATTACTATTAAACAACATAAGCGTCGTTTGCGAGTGTAGCAAGGCACTGAACTATGAGTTTGTTTGAGAAACACTCTGTTTCAGTGACTACTTTTGTACAAAATTATAACATCCACAACTCATTTTGGTAGGAAATTGACTTACAGTATGTTGTTTTTCAAATGACTGAGTCAATTTAACGTAACAAATCTCTATCCTTTGTGCCAGGGCTCCAGGGAAGCAGCGTCGTTAAAATCTAATTTGATCATACTGATGACAGAATTATAAGTTGATTGTTTGTAAAATTGCAGTTACAATAATGATTGTAACCTAACTTAATTATGTATGACTGCAGAACCTGAAGATCAAGAAGCAACGCAGCACGGGCGACCTTGAGAAGAAAGGGACTTCGGCCAGTATACGTAGCACGGGCTCGACGGCGTCGTGGGTCAGCACAGAGTCTTCGCAGTCTGTCATGACCAATGCTTCCATTCACACAGATTCCAATGCCAGTTTCGTTGTTGAGGTGAGTTGTCGTACGTGTGATGCTCGCAGTGTTGTACGAAGACATGGTCTAACTGTGCACTAGACCTAATTCATACTTATAAATCTCAATAAAACACACATTCTCAGTGATGTACACAGACACGAATTTCTTCACGTAGAGAACAAGAAATGAATTGTAATATTCAACATGACATACTCTGCGATACAATATATACATCAGTTACTTATTTACAACTTACATTGTCTACTGACCCCAAACTCTGTATGTGTACCGTAATATGTTGACCTTATTTACTGTAGGCCTACAATTAAAAATTAAAAGGAGTGCGTAAATATGTTAGGAAAAGAAATGAAAATAGAATGGAATGTTAAAATAAAATATAAATAAAAATGGAAGTAGAAGTATAAATTCCTCATAAAAGTGTGGCACAGCTTACAATTATCTTGTTTTATGACAGTTTTATAATAATACTAGCTGTCCATCTGTAGCTGTTACCATGTGTGGTACTTGTAGACCAGGTAATGCATGCAGTATTCTTTAAATTTAAACAAATAATAATAACATATCCCAATAGGTCCTTGAACAAAGCAATTATGTATAACACATTCATAATGAGGGAGTGCAAAATGAAGAAGTATATAGGTAAATTATTCCTCGATTGTCATACTTGCTTTTCAGATTGCCTGCCTTGAATTGTTTACACGGTTTCTCCTGTGGTAAGAGCTGCAGTTCATTTTATCTAGTGGAAATACTTGCATAATTTTTAGTTATCCATTTAACCAACATCTTTAAATACGTATTAAGGGTTTAAAAAAAATTGCATTTTCCCTGACACTACAGAGGTCAGATTTTGAAAAATTGTGACATCACATATTAGACGTACCTATTTTGCATAAGTATCCAGTTGAACTGAAAATCGCAGTTGAAGCCCATTGAGGGCGAGCTGTATTGATAATTGACTGATTGTTTAGGAGGTATAAACATATTTAACCCCTTTACACCACTGAGGGGTCCAATTTAGAACAATCAATTTATTGTTGGTTATTTATATAGTCTTCAGCCTGGACCAAATAACAACTGTATATCTCTATTTGTAGCCTAAGTCTTTTCTCCTTTTTAGGGGTAAAATTTTGAAAGAATCTTAATTCACTGTATTTTTATTGGTAGGTATCGAATTTCGAAAAATCATTGAACGTATATCAATTTCATATCTTAAAGTTCACATCTTTTCACCTCTTTAAGGAGTAAAATTTTAAATTTTGAAAAATTTTGAAATCATATGTTAAGCATTTATGTGAGTATCCAACTGAAGTAAAAATCATGACAATATTCTGCTAGGTTCAGTATAGGATTATGCTATTCATAAAAACACCTTTTCCCCTTATCACTCTTCATGTGTCACACATCAAAAAATCCTGAAATTACTTTCTGAGCAGTTACGTAATCATAATTTTGAAATGAAGTGTGATTTTAACTATCATGAATGATTTGATAGGCATAAAGGATTAATCGAAAATACATTTCACATAGTTTCACACCTTTAGAAGTTGAATTTAAAAAAATTCTGAAATTTGCTTAGTATTTTTTTTTGTACAAGTGTGTCATTGAATTGAAAATCAAGAAAATGGTATGTCAGGTTCTATGTATATTGATGATTCGTGAAAACATATTTCACAGCTTTTCACCCCCATATGGGTCCAATTTTAAAAAATTATTTTTAAATGCTTGTCTGCACCCTGAGGGGAACTCACGTTTAAAATTACATGTTTCTAGGCTGAGCGGTTTGGGCTGTGTATTTTTGTGTCTGTCAGTTCATGTTCCCTTTTATTGAAAGACTACATTTGAATGATGATAAAAACTTTGTGATTATATGAAAAATGTTTCAACAATTTACCATTCAGTGGAACTTGCATACATAGGGGCCCTTGTTTTTTGCAAAAACAATTTTGCCCCAGTTTGTTTCAGTGCTTTATGTGCACATCTGCAATTCTGCTTCATGGTTATTGGCAGCGTGTCCATGTGAAGAGCCGTGTCTCATTTGACTGAGCCAATTACAATAACGTTCCTGCAACATCACACGTCTGTTATTTGCCGGTTAAACCCCAAGACTTGTGAGAGTTAAACTATCTAATCACTGATCAAAAAGTAGAACTGCAGATGTGCACGTAAGACACTGAAACAAAGTGGGGCAAAATAATTTTTGCGAAAAAAAAAAAAAAAGGGGTACCTGTGTGTGCAGAACCGGATTAAGATGATTACTTATGTATTCTAATAGAATCATATTATAAAACTTAAAGTACTTGGACTGCAAGTCAGTTTGGAGAAACTGAATAAAAATTACAATCCTATAAAATAATTTTGTGCTATCCGTGGGTGTGAATGTTTTGCTAGCTAATAAACGCATTCCTTTGGCTTAATCTTTTGCGCCATAACTAAAGTTTCATAAACTGTTAAAGAGGTATGATAACATCTGACAAAAGAGAGTTGATTATTCCAATGGGCAGAAGGTATTGTACATTGGGTGATATATGCACAGTTGGTGACAGTGTGCAATTTAGTGACAGGTTCATTGTGGTTTTTCCTCAGTCTACTTAGAATGTTTACTCCATGACTTATTGGACACAACTGAGCTGTCACTATCATAGACTCATATGTAAAATGTATGACTATGTCCCTTAGCAATTTTCAAGTGAGGCTAACACAAGTTTGTTATAATGGTTCGTAAAACTTTTCTTGCTTTCATCAAAAACTAAGAGCGTATGCATAGCACATTTTTTATCTTATAAACATAGAGAAGGCTTGGAAAGGTCGCTAGGCAACTAATTACAGTTACATTTTTATATAAATGCATAAATACTGTACTTACAATTATAAATAATGGCAAGTGTTAAAATATTAAAAAAAAAAAACAGAAAACATATTTTTTGTCTGGCTGCAATGTTTCGGTGGCCAGATTAGCATTCTTCGGCAGCAAATGGTGGCACGTTGTGTAGTGTGTCGTCATTCGCCGCCTGAGGAAGTTGGGTTGGCCAACGAAATGTCGTAGCTGTGGAACCGGGTAAAATGTTGTCGGTTTGTGTTTTAGTATGCGTACCAACAAGAACAATTCTGTAAGTACTTATGCATTTCTATCAAAATAGTAGTGTGGCATTTTTATCAGAAAGTTAAGTGATACTTAGAAGTTTTTGGTCAGTGCTAGTAGCGAGGTATTAAGCTCTTGTGACGGTTGGTATGAAATGAGTTTGTGAAAGCATCAAAGAAAAAGGGCATGGGGAAACATGAGATTCCATAGAAAACCAGTAGGCCAATGGCATCGTCCAGCACAATTCCCACGTGCGAAAATCTGAGTGAACCACGTGGGAGATCAAAGTCTGATCGACTTGATGGGAGGCGTGTGTGTAGTTGCTGTGCCAAACTTGGCTCATTTATGAGAGAGTATTTGGTTAAATAGTTTCCACCACAAAACCATGTGGTATTTACAGGCCATAACAAATGATCTGACTGTCTGTATGTGCCGACTAATGGTTTGTTGTGAAAAAGCTTGTTCAGATGTGAAAAATTATGCTCTATGATCATTATATAATGTTGTAGAAAGGTGTAAAAGTAGCTCATTGAACTATGAGGTAAATTTACGTGTTATTTTTTCAACAGGATGAGCAGATGGATGCCAGCGTGACAGAGACTTACATGGGGGAATGGAAGAACGACAAGCGGTCCGGTTTTGGCATCAGCGAGCGCTCCGACGGTCTTCGCTACGAGGGTGAGTGGTTTGCGAACAAGAAGTACGGCTATGGTGTGACTACGTTCCGCGACGGCTCCAAGGAAGAAGGGAAGTACAAGAACAACGTGCTGATAACGTCGCAGAAGAAAAAACACCTGTTCCTCATCCGGTCAGCCAAATTCCGGGAGAGGATTGACGCTGCTGTCAACGCTGCGCAGAGGGCTTCTAAGATAGCATTACAGAAGGCGGATATTGCTATCTCCAGGTTAGGAATTTTTACCCGTAATTCTCATACAGTCATGGTTACCGCTAACTTATTCAGTGTGACTACTGTAACCGGCACACGTGTGTGCATGCTACTCACCTAGTACTCCCAAGGCTGCAGTTCGTCACTGGCAGGTCCGTAGCCGCGCAACAACAGAATGGCCAGGCTGAATACACATAGACCTAAAAGCGTTCAGTGTTCGGGCTTGAGTAACAGCAAATTCACTTAGAAACAAAACCACACACCATATGTTTATATGTTGACAACAGATAACAACACACACGTGACAGTGTGTGCTGGAGAGGTAGTTTACATGCGGTGTTTGCTGTTAACGGTTTGTTTATATTCTGTAACTGAAAGCATATTTCCTGTAAAATATCTTACAACATTGATTTTTAACTTCGTGAGGTTATAGAGACAAAATTTGCTGTGGGATACTTTCGGTGTTTAGATGCAACTTTAGAACATTGTATAATAAACTGGTTTCTCTGTGAAAGTTAACCAAATGAAGACAAAAGTTACATATTTTGTAATAATTAATGTATTTCACAAATTCAAACTTTAAAATACATATAATTTACTTGGTAACCCAGTCATAGACCCTTCCACTCTAGGCTATATAGTTACCTCACAAATTAAAATTGACTCAATTTATAAGCAATGGAAAGGAAAGCCGTACTTAAGCAGAATTACTTTGTCAAAAACAGTGAATAGTTTAGTGACAGTTCATATTAAGTAAAACCCCTTTTTAACAACCCCTTTTATTACAACCATCTCTCTATAACAACCCTTTCCTCAAAAACTTTGGGGTCATAAAATACAGGTTTTACTGTACAGCTATAAGTTTTACTGTACTAACTAACAATTTAAACTCAAACGAAATATTATTGGAGCTTATATTTTGCCAGGATAACTGACAGCTTTCGGAAGGACAGTACAAATGTTAAGCCCTTAAGTTATTTATATCACTTGGGAGTTGAGACAACTGTGTGTAGTTCGTAAAATTCAGGTTAGAGACAGCTAGATCGTTTTCTTGCTGCCATGCAATCGAAAAACCATAGTGATGTTTCACTAAGCCTACATGTGCAACGTTCTCAAGAGTTTACAAATGCAGAGTGTCAAACTGGCTCAAAATTAATAAGTGTTGACGAGTAAGGCGATACCAATATTGAAATAATAAAAACACTTGTAGAAATATATGTACTATTACAAAAATATATTTACCAGAAAGTCTCTTGTTTTTCTATAACCCAGAGATCTTTAATAAACTGTGTTACCAGGGTTAGCGAGAAATATATTAGACGGTCATGGTTTAGGGCGCCACTCCATAGATTACGGGGATGGAGACCCGGCTAGTCTCTTTATCAGGGTGTGACGTCGCCCGCATGGCTGAAGTCACTCGCAGAAATCTAAACAGCTTTATTTCTTTGTCAATACACTCTTATGTGGGCTCTTAAAGGCGTCCCACACGCCTACCGACCGAAGTTCAAGCAACAGACGACGTTCTACCTCTGTCCTCGACGTTACCACCTCAATCCATCTCCCTCAGTCCCGGGATTCCCCGTTTCTCTCATCACAGTGTGGTGATTCCCTGGTTCTCTCCTCACAGTGCGGTGATTCCCTGGTTCTCTCGCCCCAGGCTTGCCACTTCTTTTGTACTTGACGACTCGTTGCAATTATAGGTTTGTTTTACTCGCAGTGACCGGGCGTCTCTTTTTGCTCTTTCAGCTCCCGGGGCACTCCTAGGCGTTTTACTTGCCGGAAACAATATGGCGGGGATTCGTTTTACTCGCAAGGTCAAGCGCCTCCAGGTCAAATAGGTCATGCTCCCGCCGCTCCATCTCGCGAGATAGAGTTGTGGGGGCAAATCGTCTGCTAGACGTTTTCGGGCCAGTCTGCTACATCGTGATCTGTTAACGTTCGTTGTGATGTGAATGAGAAATAACTTATTCCAAACAACATTGGAAAATGATGAAAATATTATAGGATGGCCGATGATGAAGGAATGGTGTTATTTACAGTAGAATGTAATTATTTATTTCGTACATGATGATTCTTCATTCTCTTTTATATTCCCGATAACTTCTGCTAGTTCGGCCATAAAAAAATAAATGCACGCACTCACTAAAGCGTTTTTCTTCGCCCTTTAAGAGTACAACTCCCTCTGACCTGGGACAACATTATTCCAACTCCACCAACTCCAGGGAGACGCGAGAGACGCTGGGTCAAGCGCGAGTAAAACAAACCTAAAAATTCAACTGTAAAAGAATAGAGATTAAATACTAAACAATGATAATGAATGAATCCCTTATACTACCCTAAGCACAACCTTTTTTCTTTAAACTGTAACGTTGGTGTTGCAAGTAGCAACGTATTGTATAACGTAGCAAATGTAAACAAAACACACACTTAACCTAAAAGCAATAAAGCTTCAGTGGAAAATAACACAGGCAACTTGAGGCACTTGAGACTAAATTAATTACTTGACACTTTTTAAAACAACTTCATCTCAGCAAGTGAAAAGGTACGTCGCACAAAGGTTATGTTTCATTCGACCTTGGCACTGTAACGGTCGCCGCTGCTCTCTCGTCTACTACGTTGCAGTGTTGTTAATTATCTATCTAGATGTCCCTGTTCGGGGACGCCAGATGTGACGGTGCTGCCGCTACTTCTACTATGTATGTCTACGTCGCCGTGTTGTGTAGGTTATCTAGATGTTGGAGGTTATGATGTCACTGTTCGGGGCGGCAGAATGTGACGGGGCCTGATACTTCTCGCCGTCACGTGCTGTTGTTTATATATTTTGGAGGTTAAGTATTTCAAACGGTGTCCGCTCAGAGAGAAACCATTTAAGTGGGCATATATATATATAAAAAAAAAAGAAGAAAACAAAAGTTTCCGTTTAGTTTTTTTTTCTATTTAATGGTTCACTTGTACATTGAACACTCACTGTTTAACCACTTAAACTCATTTCTGTAACCTTTTCAACTTCGAAACGTAAACATAAACGGGTGATGCAAGTGCTCAACTTGCCGCAGTCTAGAGTGTTCGCCCAGGCAAATACTACTTAGATAACCTAACTAGCTAAT